>JBBPBX010079060.1:0-16479 GCA_038048925.1 Garcialebias charrua
TACGTGAATGCCGGCCAGCCAGCGGCCGACGGCACCGGTCAACCCTGAGACGAACACCAGCGCAGAACCCCCATCCTGAGCAAGCACGAAGCGACAGTGGGAAGGAAAAACTCCCTCGAGAGGAAGAAACCTCCAGCAGAACCAGGCTCAGGACAAGCGGCCATCTGCCATGACCGGCTGGGTCGCAGGGAACAGGAAGCAGGAACGCACACAGCAGCAGGACCAAGACGGAGGCGAGCAGGACAACCCCAGGCGGCGGAGGCGGGACGAAGAACAGGGGAGAACCGAGGAACCAGAAACCCCGGGAGGAGACGGGGAGGTGGAGGGAGGCGACAAGACTGGCAACGGGCAAACAGGAAGAGCTGAGGAAAGGGGCGCCTTATATCCAGGTGGACATTTGATGAGTGAGTGATTCGATGCAGCTGTGTGAGTCTTGCCATTGTTGAATTTTTGTCTTAGACTCCATTAAGAGAAACAATAAAAAATACTCCGGCAGTTAATGGTGAAATTAGTAATCTAATGATTTATTTTAGCATCTAATTTCTTCTTCACAAAATTGATTTAGCATTTGTTTGGAGTAACATTTTCTATGACATGTAAACACAGCCACTTTATACCCTGAGGCATGCTCAATAATCCAGGTAGAAAAATCCAAAAAAGCTAAGTCTGGTCCTCTGGACTGAGCTGAACTCAGCTTCTCAGACTGAGGAAGTCTTTCGGACGAAAGACGAAACGTTTCTACAGTTTTTTTGCTTTGTTTTGTTTTGTTTTTTGAATGTCCAGAGGACCAGACTTAGCTTTTTTGGACAGCCACTTTATATTGTCTACACATGTAGATTATTTTATGTTGCTATATTTTGCCACTTTGAAAGAACCAAAATGATGTTCAAGAAATAAATGTGTATTTTGTTATGTGTGATAATTTGTGCAACTCAGTAAAACAACTTTCAAGTATTTAGAAAATTAGAAGAATATTATAGGAGAACATTGATAACAATTTATGTACAAGTGAAATTTAGCAGAAAAAAATTGTAATTGTTTTATTTTCCACAGTAAAACCAAGTAAGGTTTTATTGTTTTCTTTGTTAAACAAATACATTTTACTCAAGAGAAGAGGTTAAATAATGCAAATTTATCTTATTATTCAGTGATTATTAATGTGGGTTTTTTGGCAAATTTAATGATTACAAATTGAGTTCCACTTAAAAAGCACACAAAAAAATAATTTCTTTGTAATGAATATTTAATTAATTTAGTCATTTTTCCCCAAATTAATAGTAAATTCAAAGTAATATTCCATATAGATTAATTTAATTTAAATTAAATTTTGCATTAAAAATTAGTCATTTTAACCATAAATTTGAGATTTTGTTCCTAAATCCTACATAAATGTACAGTTTAATGCAATTAAAATCTACTTAGGTTTTTTAATTAAATTTAATTACCATTTTCTCTTAAATTTTGCATTAAAAATTAGTAATTTTAAGCATAAATTTGAGATTTTGTTCCTAAATCCTACAGAAATGTACAGTTTAATGTAATTAAAATCTACTTAGATTTTTTATTAAATTTAATTACCATTTTCTCTTTATTTTACATAAACTTTTTGAAATTAAAATCTACGTAATAATATTAAGTGTCACTTTGTTACCTTAGGTTTTTTAAGTAACCTCTATTCACAGTATTTGCAGTGTAGGCGGATAGGTGCAGCGTCCGCAGTGAAGCGGGCGCTGTACCGGTCTGTCGTGGTGAAGAGAGAGCTGAGTCAAAAGGCAAAGCTCTCAATTTACCGATCGATCTACGTTCCCACCCTCATCTATGGTCATGAGCTTTGGGTTGTGACCGAAAGAACGAGATCTCGGATACAAGCGGCTGAAATGAGTTTTCTCCGCAGGGTGTCTGGACTCTCCCTTAGAGATAGGGTGAGAAGCTCAGTCATCCGGGAGGGACTCGGAGTAGAGCCGCTGCTTCTCCACATCGAGAGGAGCCAGTTGAGGTGGCTCGGGCATCTGGTTAGGATGCCTCCTGGACGCCTCCCTGGTGAGGTGTTCCGGGCATGTCCCACCGGGAGGAGACCCAGAGGAAGACCCAGGACACGCTGGAGGGACTATGTTTCTCGGCTGGCCTGGGAACGCCTTGGGATTCCCCCAGAGGAGCTGCTCCAAGTGGCTGGGGAGAGGGAAGTCTGGGCCTCCCTACTTAGGCTGCTACCCCCGCGACCCGACCCCGGATAAGCGGATTAGGCTGCTACCCCCGCGACCCGACCCCGGATAAGTGGAAGAAATGGATGGATGGATGGATGGATTTTAGAGTTTGTTATGTTTTACCTTTTTGTATAGTACTTCTCTGATTTTATGATTTTATTTTTTCCTTTTGTAAAGCACTTTATGACTCTCATGTCTGTGAAATGTGCTATATAAATAAAACTTACTTACTTACTAACAGTAAAAACTCATTTCTCAATTGTTTTGCCCGAAAATTTTGAAAAGTAGATGCCATTTCCTGCATTCTGGTCTATTTTAACAAGTTGTTAAACATCTATGTTTACCTACATGTAAACACTTGATTCAATAACTATTTTAGAGACATCTAACAAAATAAAGTCAGGTCCTGTGGACAGATTTAAAAATTGTTTAAATTATTATTGATCATGCATCAGGATATTTTAGAGACACCTCATTCAACTAGTTCATATAGACATCATCCTGTTTTTAAACTCACTCCTGTGGCTAAGATGGCCGCGCTCAGACCAGCCGCAGCTTCATGGGCTCCCAGAACATCCCCAGTTTTTAGTAGTTTTAATAGTGTTTTTGTACCTGACTCTGCGCGTTTTTTGCGGGTGAATTACAGACGAACTGAGCTGTTAAGAATTGGAGCGGATTTACCACAAGGCACAGCTGAAATCAGCAACGAACTCAAATCAGACGGAAGATGATCTGTACCACAAGGCACAGCTGAAATCAGCAACGAACTCAAATCAGAGCTCGGAAGATTGGATCTGCTAAGATCATCTTTCTGGAAGCGAATGCGCTCCGGAGGAAAGAAGAGGAAACGGTGCTCTCGAGGGAAAAAGCGTGGCTGTCGAGCAGGAATTATGACGAGACTGCGGGCAGACGCTAAAACCGGGAAACCCCCGATGCCGGCTCTTTTTCTGTCCAACGTGCGCTCGCTGGACAACAAGATGGATTTGCTTCGTCTGAGAGTAACAACGTCGGAGGAGATGAGGAGATGCTCGGTGCTTTGCCTCACGGAAACATGGATAAATGAAGACACTCCTGACTCTGTTTATGAGTTGGATAATAGGCTATTTTTCAGAACAGACCGGTGCATCGAGACTACGGGGAAAACACGAGGCGGAGGCGTCTGCATTTACGTTAACAAAGACTGGTGCACGAACTGTGCCGTTATCAGCAGGATCTGCTCAGCTGCTGTGGAGCTTTTAACAATAAGATGTCGGCCACATTACCTCCCCCGCGACTATTCAGCGATAATAATAAGCAATGTTTACATAGCACCCGATGCTAATGCCAACGACGCCCAGGGAGAAATTCATGACTTACTCACCTCGCTGCAGTGTAAATATCCTGAGGGGTTTTTCATTGTCTCCGGGGACTTCAATCATGTGGATTTACGTGTCATCCTTCCAACCTTCAATCAGCACGTTTTCACAGCAACACGAGGAAATAAGACGCTAGACCAAGTCTTCACGAATGTGAAGGGGGCGTACACGGCGAAGCCACGCCCACCGCTCGGGGCTTCCGACCATCGCTCCCTGTTATTGGTCCCTAGACAGCTACCCCCACTCAGACGTTCCAAGCCGGAACAAAGAGAGATCACATTGTGGCGCCAAGATAGTACCCCCATGCTAAGAGACTGCTTTGAAAACACAAACTGGTCTGTCTTCAAAGAGGCAGCTACGAATGGAAGTTCAGTTGACCTGGAACTTTATGCTTCCTCAGTCCTGGGTTACATCAGTACATGTGCTGAAAATGTATCCATAAGAAAGTATGTTAAATTTTACCCCAATCAAAAACCCTGGCTAAATAAGGATGTCCGCACCCTGCTGGCAGCCAGGGACACTGCATTCAAGTCTAGAGATACTGAGGAGTTGAGAAAGTGCAGGAGAGAACTGGATGATGGCATAAAGAAGGCCAAAGCCGCGTATGCACAGAGGATCGAGGGTCAGTTCATCTCACATGATCCACGGAGCATGTGGCAGGGCATCAAATGCTTAACAGACTACAAGGGCAAAAGCAAACAATGCCCCAGGGACCCATCCCTGCCTGATGCCCTCAATAAGTTTTATGCACGTTTTGAAGATCCAAACAGACCAGCTAGCACCAGACTCACCTCATCACCAGACGAGGAGCACCTCAAAGTGACCGCAGCAGAAGTGAGAGGTAGTCTCAGAAGGATCAACCCTCATAAAGCTACGGGTCCAGACAACATCCCAGGGAAAGTTCTGAAGGAATGTGCGGACCAGCTCTGTGAGGTGCTGGCTGACGTCTTCACCACCTCACTTTCACTGGAGTCAGTTCCCACCTGCCTGAAGACTGCCACCATCATCCCAGTCCCAAAAAGCTCCACAGTGACTGGTCTGAATGACTATAGACCGGTGGCTCTCACCCCGATAGTCGCTAAATGTTTTGAGAAACTGGTCATGTCCCACATCAAGACAACCGTCAACATCAGCGAGGACCCTCATCAATATGCATACCGCGAGAACCGATCAACAGAGGACGCCATCTCCTCTGTGGTCCACACTGCTCTCACCCACCTGGATCAGAAGGACTCATACGTGCGTCTGCTCTTTGTGGACTTCACATCTGCTTTCAACACCATGATCCCCCAAACTCTGATAGACAAACTATCCACACTTGGACTAAGCCCCTCCATCTGTAACTGGGTACTAGACTTCTTAACAAACAGACCACAGTCCGTGAAGATCCACAACTTCTCCTCCTCCACCATCACCCTCAGCACTGGCTCTCCTCAAGGATGTGTGCTGAGCCCTCTTCTGTTCACTCTGCTCACATATGATTGTACAGCCACACATCCAGGCTGTCATATTGTTAAGTTTGCAGATGATACAGCTGTGGTGGGATGCATCACAGATAATGATGAATCCAGCTACAGACAGGAGGTGGAACATCTGGAGAGCTGGTGCAAAGAGAACAACCTTCACATGAATGTGAAGAAGACGAAGGAGATGATTGTGGACTTCAGAAGGAACAAACACACCCACACCCCACTGTATATAGGTGGATCTGCGGTGGAGGTGGTCTCCAGCTACAAGTACCTGGGTGTACACTTGAATGATAACCTCAGCTGGAGCAACAACACCACCAGCCTGATCAAGAAAGGTCATCAGAGACTCTACTTCCTCAGACGGCTGAGACGAGCTGGTCTGAGAAGCTCAGTCCTCACCTCGTTCTACAGGTGTGCAGTGGAGAGCGTCCTGTGCTCCAGCATCAACGTGTGGCATGGAGGCTGCACAGTTGCAGAGAGGAAAGCTCTACAGAGAGTGGTGAAGGCTGCACAGAAGTCTGTTGGAGTCAGTCTCCCCACCATCACAGACATTTACACCTCCAGATGCAGGAAAAGAGCCACCTGCATCATGAAAGACCTCACTCACCCAGCACACTCACTCTTTGCCCCACTCCCCTCAGGACGGAGGTTGAGGAGCATCAAATGTAGAACCACTAGACTGAGGAACAGCTTCTACCCTGAGGCTGTCAGACTCATGAATAAATAAATAATAAGAATAAACACTGCAAAATGTCACATCATGTTGATACTGATCTGTTTCTTGTTGCTGTGTTCATCTGTGACCATCTGCTCATAATGACTCATGTTCGTGCTGCTGTTTATAATGATGTTTTTCTACTACATTAGGGCTTAGTGTATTACTAGCTGATGTCTCTCTTAGTTAATCCTAGATGTTATTATTGTTTTTCTCTTGCATTTGTTGTTGGATGTAACTGGGACCCTGTGTACATAATCTCGTTTTCAACACATGTACTACATGCGGTGCAAATGACAATAAATTCTCTCTGACTCTGACTCTGATTACGCCCATTCTCCATAACCTCCATTGGCTTCCTGTCACCTACAGAATTCAGTACAAAACTGCTCTCATTACACATCAATGCTTACACGGAACTTCACCTGACTACACATGTGTCAAACTCTTGGCCCGCGGGCCCACATTTTCCATTTCCCACAATGCCTTTCGACTACGGCAGCCCCACTATGCCTTTCGACAACGGTTTTCCCACAATGCCTTTCGACTACGGTAGCCGAGGCAGTGTTTCTACCTTCATGCCAACGAGTGGAATTGAGATATAAATAATGATCCCAACATGTCCAGAAAGAGAAAAGTTGATACAGACGGAAGTTTCAAGAAAGATGGGAAGGCGAATACTTGTTTGTGCTTCCAGGAGAAAGACCGGTATGTCTTTTGTGTTACGAGGCGGTGTCGGTTTTGAAACCAAACACGGAGCTAAGTACGCTAAAGCTAGCCTTCAAGAAAAGCAACACATTCTGCCAAGAATTAAAAGGCAAACTGCAGTCGCAGCAGAGTTTGTTCATGAAACCCACAGCCAAAAACGAGGCTGCAGTGAAAGCTAGCTTCAAAGTGGCTGTGTGACTTTGCTGTGTTGTGCGACATAACCGACCATCTCGCCCAGCTGAATCAGAAGCTGCAGGGACGCAAACAAGTCATCACGCAGATGTCCGACGCGATCACGGCTTTCCTGCGAAAATTGGACTTATGGATGTGGCAAGTGAAACAGGACAATCTTGTCCACTTTCCTGTTTGTCAGGTTAGCATTTTCTTAAAATTTAATTCAAATATATCCTGATGCATTCTCAATAATCCAGGTAGAAAAATCTAAAAAAGCTAAGTGTGGTCCTCTGGACATTCAAAAAAACAAAACAAAAAACAGGTGATTATTTCAGCCACCTAAAATAATATGTTCCCCTTCCTTGGATGGTTTCTTTTCACAAAGATGGCCTCTTTTACTCGTCTCTCAAACCATTGTTCCTCTCTATCAAGGATGTGAACATCTTCATCCCTGAAAGATGAAGTTTTGTTTTGTTTTTTAAATGTCCAGAGGACCAGACTTAGCTTTTTTAGATTAATTAAAATATAATAAAATGTAATTCAACAAAGAAGAAGAACATTTCAACTGTGTGCAATTTAATGATTGTGCTTGCATTTTGTTTTGTGTTTATCATTTTCAGAACATGATCAATCATAAAGAGAGAATCCACTTGGTGTGTTCAAGGACAGGCAGCATCTCCTCATCAAAGACTAACCAAAAAACTTGAGTATGGTAATATAGTTGTGAACTGAAACTGTGAAACTGGTATAATGCCAGCCTTTGCTCCTTCTCTTTCCCTTTTAATTACACTTTAGAACAACACTCACCAACAGTACATTTGGGGACGGGGGTGTGTGTGTCGGGGTCTTGATTTGTTAATTTCGATTTTATTTATTTATGTATTTATTTATATATATATATATTATTTATTTATTTTTCTCTTACCCCCCCTGGTTGCCTGGCGGACATTCTGGGGGTGGGCTGTCAGGGGTTGTGCTGGGGTGTGGGGGGGTTCGGGGCCTGCGGGTTCGCCGTGGGCGGGGCTGGCAGTGCGCTCCCCCTGGGGCTGCTTGGACTCGGGTGTCCTGTCCTGTCGGCAGGGCGCGGGGTGGGCCGGATCTTGGATGTCTGCTACTCTCCACCCCAGAATGAATGGGCCTACCTCCTGGGTTTGGATGTGGGCTGCCCCACGCAGGGAGCAGGTACATGTCTTGGACCTAGGGGGTATAGAGTGTGCATCGGGATTATGAATGGAACATGTCGTTATTGTTTGTCTTTCTGTGACTGAGGGTGAGGATGAGGGTGGGTCTGAATGAGTATATCTGTGTATGAATGTTTAAGTGTCAGGCTGGGTTTTGGACTGCCCCCTCTCTGATACTTCCGAGGCTACTTAGTGTCGCGCTCCTGCCACGTGGCCCCCCCTGGTGGGTGTTCCCTTGCCTGCGGGCGTGCTTGGGGCCCTCACTATCTGGGGTTGGGCGCTTGGGCGTTTGTCGGCACGGCCTGGTGGCTGCTTGGTGGGGCTCGTGCCCTCTGGTCCGGTCGGGTCTGGGCCTGAGGGGTGGGCGTCCCCGGTGCCCGGGCCTCGGTGACCGGCCCTGGGGCTACGTCGGTGCAGCGGGCTCCGGCGGGGGCCTGTGAATTTGTCGCGGGCGACACCGGGGGGTCATTGTATGTGGTCGCTGGTAGGGGTTCGTCCGGTTCTTCCCCTTGGTAGGATCTGGGGAGTGGGCTAGTGGCTCGTCCTGTTCGGGCAGTCCTGGGGACTCTGGGCTCGGGGTCCTTCCTGGGGTCTTGGGCTTTGATCGCTCCTTCGTCTGCCTCGGGCTTTGGGGGGACGGATTTCTGATGCTTCACAGTCGCTACTAAATGTTCTATTGGAGGAACCTTATACACTTATGCATGCTCACAACTAGTGCTGGACGATAATTCAATAACGATAAATATCGCGATATACTTTTATTCAATAACGATGATATGAAGTTTAAGCATATTTTCGATATTTCGATAGGATTTTACAACTTTTCACTGACGTTTTTCTCTTTCTGTTCGGGTTGAAGCGGCTGCTTCAACAACGCGCCCGGACAGAAAAGGCTGTGACACAAAACGTGCGTGGTGACGTCGTTGTTACGCAGCGCTCACTCCAGCAGCAGACGTTAGCGGTAGCAGGCTAAAAGCTAAGCTAGTCTCCAAAGCGTGTTGTTTTCGCTTCAAAACGAGTGCTCATGACCGTCAGAATGTGACTGAACAAAGTTTCACAAGCGAAGAGAAAGCAGACGACATCACTGATGAGAGGAAAGACTAATTCGTCGGTGTGGACGTAGTTCGGTTTTGTTAAACTGCAGGCTTCTTCTGCAGCGAGTCCTCGGTTTCTTTATTTTTCAAAACGTGACGGAGTCGTTCTAACTAGTGGTGGGAACATCTACTGTACTTGTTTAATCTGAAAAGTTTCCACTCGATAGAATATGATGAGAGTCAGAAGATGAAGAATAAAGTTTGAGCCAACGTTTCCCTGAAACTACGACGTAAACAAACAGCCCCAGCGCGACATGTTTTTTTTTATTGAAAATAAAACAGATTCATCAGAATAAAAAGAAAGAAAAACACTGAATGAAAAGGTGCAGAAAGACGAAAATAGTGTTATAATATCTGCCCCTTGTTTAAAAAATACAAAATAACTACAAACAACAACCTTCACTTCACCTGCACCACACCTTCCCAACAACTTTGATTTAATCATCTTTTAAAACATATAAATAGTTTTATAAATGTTTATGATGATATCAAGTCAACACAATCCTGTTTCCTGATTTACAACTCAGCTCCTTCACACTAGTTCTAAATGAAGATTTTACAAACATTTACATTCCCTTCAGGGTTTAATAACTTTTTAAACAAAATGTAATTGAATATTTGGGGGTAATATTTTTTTTAGTTTTATACATGACTTGTAAAATACTATGTTCAACCAAATCATAACATTTTAATAATTTCAATTGATGAAATAATATATTTGTTGGGTGACCATAGCACTTCCTAATAATAATTCTTACAGCTCTTTTTAGTAAAATAAAAATAGGATTTGTAAAAGTTTTGCATGCTTTTCCCCAAACTTCAATACAACAGATTAAATATGGAACAATCATTACATTATACAATATATTCAAAACTTTGTCATTCAAAAACTATTTTACTTTATACAGTAATGCAATTGATTTTGTTATTTTTATTCTGACCCGACAGAATTATTGGGTTGAGAATTTTATGTTTATTTGATGGTGATTTCCATCTTTTTGGAGGCTAAATACAAATACAAGGTGAACATCAATTTATTTGTATAGTTTATAGGTTTTTTTAGGCTTTTATATTGTTTATATCGATATCGAATTATATCGATATCGACCGAAATTAAGAACTATATCGTGATAAAAATTTTGGCCATATCGTCCAGCCCTACTCACAACCACACACAAATGGATGCAGGGATGTATATGTAGATATATGCAGATATGTAGATGGGTATATAAATGAATATAAAAGTATATGTATGTATACTACTGTATATATATATTATTTGTAGATATGTAGATGGGTATATATATAAATGAATATAAAAGTATATGTATGTATACTACTGTATATATATATTTGTAGATATGGGTATGTGTATTTATAGAATTCTACTGCAAGCTCATGAATATTATTAGTCTTTATGCATGTATGTTCCATTGTTGTGTTCTGTCATGTGCTTTGCAGGATTGTGGACGGAGGTTGGGTGTGTTTGCCTTGTGCTCTTTTGGTTGATAATTGTTGATTTGTTGTCTTACTTTCTCTTTTCTTTCTTTCTCTCTTAAAAAAAAATTGGAGTGAGAGGATGGCTAAAAGGTGTGAAGGGAGGCCATCTATAAATGAAAAAAAAAAAAATATATATATATATAGTTGTGAACTGAGTCAACCTTTATTTTGGTATGTGTATGCACACAAATTGTTGTCATTCACAGTTGGATGCAAGGCTGTGTGTAGCCTTTTTGGGTGAGATGCTACATGTGTCATACATGTTCTTTGCAGCTCAGTTTTATGTTTTTTTTTATTAACTTGGACAATTTCATCCTTCATTAATGGAGTTATGTGGGTTTTCATAAGCTGACAAATTTTAAAAGGATTTATGTTAGAGCAACAAGCAAACAGATGTTTTCTATGCAACTGTAATTGTCAGTTGAATAAGTTATAATAAATGAGTTATTCAACATTAAGGAGTACGGTAGTTACATTTATTTTACATTACATTAGATTACATTTAGTTACATTTATAAGTTACATCTGGCCCTTCAAGGTCAGCCATTATGCCGATGTGGCCCTCGGTGAAAATGAGTTTGACACCCCTCAGTGTTGCCAGGTGTACGATAATTATCGTATTTGTACGATAATTTCACCCTCTGTACGATGTACGATCAATAATCCCGAAAAAGGCCAAAAATACGATAATTTGACTTTGACCGTTCCTTGAATGTGTAGTTGTGATCGGTTTCCATCAGCCTGCCGCAACTGTCTGTCTGAGTTTTTTTGTGAACCCTGAATGCATCTTGAAATTCCAGCCAATCGTGCTTTTCTAAATGTGACCTAAAGAGTGACGTGCGTGCGTTTGCCTCAGAACAACGGCCATGATTGGCTGAATAGCCCGCTGCGCCCGCCCCATGAGTTAGAAAAGAAGAAAAAGCAGAGCTGTGTCTCGTGTGACACCGGTCTGGAAGAAGAAGTGATGAAAATGAGAGAACATTTATATAAAGTTAAATGTTAAATGATAATTAAGAAATATATTAAGAAAATATGGCAGGAAACCTGGGACATTACTGATACAGGAAGACGTTTACACAACAAAAAAGGTAGGATATACAAGGAAAGCAGGAAGAAACAGGAAGTTACTCGCATTAGAATAGGACACACAGACCTTAATAAATCTCTTAAAATAATTGGAAAGCATGCAACAGGACTTTTTTGTGACATGTGCACCAGCAATCTCCCTGAAATGGTTCAACATGTCTTTATGGGATGTCCAGGGTATGAAACAGAAAGAATGCATTAACAAAAATAAATAAATAAAATTAATATTAAATTTACAATTAGGGATGTTTTTAGTAGTGATATCAGTAAAGCTAAAGATCAAGTTATTATTTCCTTGAAAATACAAACTTAATAGACAGAATTTAGTTGAGTTATTAAATTAAAACCGCCATGAAACAAAACAAGCGCGGGGGGGCGGGCTCTTTAGTTGCCACCAGACATTAATACGTATTATTGTCTATGGTTCCCACCGTACTGACGCCACAACGCTGTGAGTGCCTGTTAGACGCAATTCAACAACAGAGTGACTATAGAGCATACTTGTTATTTTGGTTTTGACGGGTGTACGATAATTTCCCTCAAAATACGATAATTTTAGGGCTCTAGTACGATAATCCTACATTTCTCACCTGGCAACACTGACACCCCTGACTTAGCCTATCCTAACACAGTTTTTAAAGATGAAGGAGTGAGTTGAATCGTCTCCCTTTCACATAAAGTGAAAGTACATTATTCGTCGGTCTACAACACGCTCCTGTGTATAATACGCTTTGACCAATTCCATCGATAGGCGGATAGGTGCAGCGTCCGCAGTGAAGCGGGCACTATACCGGTCTGTCGTGGTGAAGAGAGAGCTGAGTCAAAAGGCAAAGCTCTCAATTTACCGATCGATCTACGTTCCCACCCTCATCTATGGTCATGAGCTTTGGGTTATGACCGAAAGAACGAGATCTCGGATACAAGCGGCTGAAATGAGTTTTCTCCGCAGGGTGTCTGGACTCTCCCTTAGAGATAGGGTGAGAAGCTCAGTCATCCGGGAGGGACTCGGAGTAGAGCCGCTGCTTCTCCACATCGAGAGGAGCCAGTTGAGGTGGCTCGGGCATCTGGTTAGGATGCCTCCTGGACGCCTCCCTGGTGAGGTGTTCCGGGCATGTCCCACCGGGAGGAGACCCAGAGGAAGACCCAGGACACGCTGGAGGGACTATGTTTCTCGGCTGGCCTGGGAACGCCTTGGGATTCCCCCAGAGGAGCTGCTCCAAGTGGCTGGGGAGAGGGAAGTCTGGGCCTCCCTACTTAGGCTGCTACCCCCGCGACCCGACCCCGGATAAGCGGAAGAAAATGGATGGATGGATGGATATTCTAGCACAAGGGTTCCCGAGCTTAACCGTTCCTTAATCAATTCACGAAATTCATTCAACCTTTATTTAGTCAGGTAAATCTTTTGAACCTCATGGGCTCATTTACGAAAGCGACCTGCTAAAACTAAAGAACAATGAACAGCAGTGATAGAATTTCATTAAACAATAAACAAACAAACAATAAACAATAGAAAACAAAAAGAGAGAAAAAAACAAAATATTTTTTTTTTTTTTTTTTTTTTTTAACAAAGTATCAAAAAACTAGCAAAACATTATAAGGTAGACGTATAAAATCAAAGACAGGAACAAATCTGCATTGGTTTTTGCCAGGATTCCAACAGATTCTGAAAACCATTTAGAGAAGTCAAGGTCGAGAGCTTCAGATCTTTTTGTAAGATATTCCATGAAGCAGGAGCAGAGTAGGAGAAGGCCCTTTTTCCAAGTTCAGTCCTCACTGACGGAACACTGCAGGTAATCATGTCCTGAGAGCGCACACTGTAGCTGCACTCACGCAAAGACATGTAGGAGGAGATGTATGAGGGCAGCAGACCAAGAAGTGATTTAAAGATGAAAATGTACCAGTGGAAGAGTCTGCGTGAGGTTAATGATGTCCAGTTAACCAGTGAATACAGGGTGCAGTGGTGGGTACGATAATCACAACCAGTTATGAATCTTAGTGCACCATGATAGACAACATCCAACATCCGCAGGGTGCTTGTAGGAGCATTCATGTAGAGAATGTCACCGTAATCAATGGAATCAATGGAAATGGTCAAATCTGCTGAATTTAAATTGTTTCGGTTTGACTTCTTCCAAACAACCTCGGGGGCGCTACGAAAATAAATTATAAATAAATCGAATTTGATCTCAAATGTCTTCTACAGGTCAACAGTCTGTAAATTGAAGCCATATAATTACACTCTGTAAGCAGAAAAAATATCCACCGAGTGGTTTCTGAGCTGTTTACCTAAACAGTAGGTATCTGTTTATGGTAGCTAGGCATGTAACGATTGTAATGGGTTTACCGAACCGTTCCGGTACACCACGTTCGGTTCGGTCCACCTGCGTACCGTTTCGGTTATTTTTTCACTCATTAAACGTTCTTAACAGGGGAATATATGCACCGCGGAACAAAATTTCCTGGGCGCGTTTCAGCACGGACCTATTTTCGCGTGGCACGCGCAGCATTTAGCCGTTAGCATCTCGTGCGGTCTCCTGTTTTTGAACGTTATAGCTTTCTTCAAAAGATGAGCGCACGCGCAGCTTGTGTGGACTTCATGAAGACTGCAGCAGCTGAGTGCGTGACGCAGCAGCAACACGTCACGTGAACGCGCTGGAAACTGTCATCTGAACGTGAACAGCAGCTGTATTAAAACTACTTCATCCGAACGTGAATGAAGAGCTGTATTAAAACTCCTTCATCCGAACGTGAACAACAGCTGCATTAAAACTCCTTCATCAGGTAATCAGAGCGGTCCAGAGCAATAACACAAGCTGTGAGTTTTTAAATCTCTGAATCTGTCTGAACGTTGTTATATGCGCAGGTTTAAAGTTACTGAGCGTCGCTATGAGACATTCATCACGTCAACACTTCAAAAAGTTCAGCTCTTTATGAAAAAACTAACTGATGTTGTCAACAACAAGCCCTGGACCAGATTAAAGCCCTGCCATGATGATGAAGAGTGAGAGATTCAATTGTTGAAGAGGTATTGTTTTATTATTATCTAAATAATCTTTTTTTTTTAAATCATAATCTTATTAACTTGTTTTTTTTTTATCTCTTTTGTTTTTTATTTCCAGTCTGTGACAGAGGTAAATCCACCTGCAGCTAAGTGATGACTGAACTGAACTCTGAACTGTTCCCACAGTCCCACCAAGAAGAAGTTGTGAGTACAGTAATGAGGACAAATACAGCCACACTGCTGCTACTGAACAAAAACTTGATTAGTTAGATTGTAAACAGTCTGTTGCTGCTTATTGTTCTGACTGTTATTGTATTTATTAAGATTTTTATTATTGTTAGTATAGTTTATTTATTGTAGAGTGCTGTTTATTTAAAATCAGAGTCAGAGTCAGAGAGTCTTTATTGTCATTTGCACCGCATGTGGTACATGTGATGAAAACGAGATTATGTACACGGGGTCCCAGTTACATCCAACAACAAATGCAAGAGAAAAACAGTAATAACATCTAGGATTAACTAAGAGAAACATCAACTAGTAATACACTAAGCCCTAATATAGTGGAAAAACATCATTATAAACAGCAGCACGAACATGAGTCTGTATGAGCAGATGGTCACAGATGAACACAGCAACAAGAAAAACAGATCAGCATCAGCATGATGTGATATTTTGCAGTGTTTATTTTTATTTTATTTTTATTTATTCATTCATGAGTCTAACAGCCTCAGGGTAGAAGCTGTTCCTCAGTCTAGTGGTTCTACATTTGATGCTCCTCAACCTCCGTCCTGAGGGGAGTGGGGCAAAGAGTGAGTGTGCTGGGTGAGTGAGGTCTTTCATGATGCAGGTGGCTCTTTTCCTGCATCTGGAGGTGTAAATGTCTGTGATGGTGGGGAGACTGACTCCAACATCTTCTGTGCAGCCTTCACCACTCTCTGTAGAGCTTTCCTCTCTTCAACTGTGCAGCCTCCATGCCACACGTTGATGCTGGAGCACAGGATGCTCTCCACTGCACACCTGTAGAACGAGGTGAGGACTGGGCTGCTCAGACCAGCTCGTCTCAGTCGTCTGAGGAAGTAGAGTCTCTGATGACCTTTCTTGATCAGGCTGGTGGTGTTGTTGGTCATCCAAATGGGTCACTTTTATTTATTACTACAATACAATACAAACATATTTTTGGCACATTTTCAAAATAAACATTTTGTAAGTCTTTATTTTGTAAAATAAAAAATAAAAAATTTGTACTGAAAAAACCCGAAAATAAACCGAACCGAGCTCTCCTTGTAGTTGAACCGAACCGAAATGTGATTTTAGCGTACCGTTACATCCCTAATGGTAGCTAACAGCTAACATGCTAAAAGCAATTTTTTTAGCTCTAAATATCTTCTGCAGTGAACAGGTTGTAAATGACCACCAAATAATTACACTCTGTTGTAAGTTTCAAGAAAATCCGCGGTGTGGTTTATGAGTTATCTTGCTAAAAAAAACTGCTAATAACACAGCTAAATGGTAGCTACCTCCAGAGCAGGGAGCCGGATTTTCGATATACGAGCGGCCCGTAGATACGGAACTCGCTCGTAAGTCGGGGACTACCTGTAATGACTTTAAACATTTTTATTTGTTGAGTTCTCTTGCTTGGTACATTCTTTTTTTTTTCTTCTTTTTTTTTTAAGCAAATTGAAACATGACAGTAATGTCACTATTTAAAGGAAACAATTGCTCAATAAATGAGTAAAATGCAACTTGTATTTGTTGATTGGGTTCTTTCATCCAAGGTGGACATGGTGTGACCCATGTTCTGTTATTGATTTTTTTGTTTTTACTGTAACGGACCTTCAAAAGAGCTAGAAACAGGGACTCAGCAGCTGATCTCCATAGAAAAACCATAGGGACTACAGGCTATGTATTATTTGTTTTGTGATCATTAGTGAAGGTTTTAGTTTGGATTAAGACAATAAATGCCTCTATTTCACCACAGATGAACTTTTTCTG
>JBBPBX010079061.1:0-16478 GCA_038048925.1 Garcialebias charrua
GAGTCTGGTGTGCACAACAGATTCGTTAAAATTTAGGATTATAGCTATGCCGCAGGAATTGGATCGTTAATCAGTGCAGATAAGATCAATTAAGTAAGAACAAGCTTTCAGAGATAAGGAGAGCACAAGCTGATGACAGGGAGAGAACAAATTTGCAGGATAAAATAAAATAAAATTAAGAAAAACACAGAAGGAGCACGTGGTGGTCAGTGAGGAAAGTGGTTTCTGTGGACAACAAAAGCGGAGCAGTGATAGTGCTGGTTTGGTAAGGAGCTTCAGACAGATCAGTGTTTTGACGCGATGGTAGGTTTGAAGCAGAAAGAGGAACACAGTCAGTGCAGAGGGCGAAGGCAGGGCTATGTGTGAACTTTGGGTGCAGCACTAACTAAGCTCGTTCAGTGGACAATAGAGGGTTTTTGGACAGCAAAGGGAGACAAAGGAAGCAGACGTGCGATATGGTTTCACAGCTTTGACAAAACCAACACACAGACCATGAATAAACATCAAGAATGTAACTGTCAAGCTGATTTGGAAGCAAAAAGAGCATCGGGATACATCAATTGGAGTCAGATGGTGATGGTCACTCCAGAAGAAGAGAGGGCCATGAGATGGGAGGAGGCCTCTGTGGCTTGCTGTCAACAGGGGCGGCTCCTCAGTGAAGAGAAAGCAGTGTGGCTGGACCATCCAGAACATGGAAGAGAAGAAGATTTTGAGGAGCAGCAACTCGCGCGTGTGGAGCACACCAGCTGAAGAGGATTTCAGCTGGTGACACACACACATTTAGATTCTCTGATCAGAACATTGCGCCGTGCATTCATTGCGTGAGGCTCAACAGACGAGGAGGTCGCGCGAACTAGGAATTTTCGACCGTGATGACACCGGGTCATGAGATAATAATTGGTTGTACAGACATGCTCGAACCGGAAAAAGGGTTCAGAAATTTATGGTTGGTGTGCCGCGCTCACCGGCTGACAAGGGGCTGAAAAATAAAAATTAAAAATTAAAAGAGAAGACAACAAACCGGTCCTAAAAATTTTTTTAAATAAATTGTTACATTACATGTCATGGGTTTCCTGTAAAAATTAGATCAGATAATGGTACACATTTTAGCAATCCAAATCTAGGGAATGATAGAAATACTTTAGGCCTCAACATGTTAGCATACTTTTGAAAAATTGGCTGTAATCTGTGCACAGACTAAAATTAATTGATTTGGGGCTTTACAAAATGGCCGTTAGGGCTGAGGTCATCTGTAGATAGGGGATAAGGGTTGTTGTAATGTCGCATATAATGTATTTTGAGAGACTAATAGTTGTTTGTCCAGCTTCCATCTACAGACCTTTGAATCCGTTACACCTGAGAGGGCTAAGCCTGAACGAGGCCGGAAGGTCCACTGACACCTGGGGTGCTTCTCAGGGCCTCTGAGAGTGGCCTGAGCCAAAGGGGGGTGCGCACAGCTGAGCTGTCGAGGCGCACATCACGAGGTCCTCGCCAGAGAGGGAGAGCCACAGCCAGAGAGGGGTCCGGAAAAGGTGTCTCAAAGGTCATCACATCGAGTGAGGCAGCTCTGTCGGGGCTGCACAGCTGAGAGGGTTGGTTTTGCACCTGGAGGGAGTGGTCCACAAGAGCGGTGGGCTGTCCTGCATCTTCATCCGTGAGATCGGGTTCGAGGAAGGTGTGGGTCTCATCTTTGCACCGTTTCACTTCCTCTGCCGTGGAAGTCATCTGTTCGTGTGGTGTCCTGGTTCGAGTGGTGAAGCATCCTGAAAACACCTGTCTTCCTGGAGAGCATCTTTGTGCTTGCGTTTGCAAGGACACCAGAACGAAAGGGAAACAGTTCCCCCTGGTGCCAGGCCTGTCCACCTTGTTGCCCTGAGAGAAAGAGAGAGAAGAGCCAGTTGCATGATTGCAACTTAACAAGGCAGGCCACATCAAGAGGAGCATAAAAGAGGGGGTCGACCATTCACTTTTGGGTTAGGGGCAGTGTTTGCACGCCAGGGGAACGGGGTATTGAACACAACCCACCTGGCATTAATCATCAACAAATCTGCAGCCCAAGGAAAAGGGTGGTGGCCTCTGAAGAAAAACAGCTTTACACGAAAATCTAAACAGAACAGAAAGCAGAGGGTTAAATCAATTCAGAAAAGACTGACACAGTGTTTTAAACTTTACAGGTGTTTCTATTTTGCATTATTGAATCATCAATATTTCAAACTTTAAATTTTAAATCACACATTTTAAAGATCACACACTTAGGTTTAGATATTAAATTTCACCTTTAATATTAAATTAGTGACTATTTCTTATCTTAGAGTTGGTTTAAGTTGTCAACAATTTGCTGCTACACTCTAACTTTTAACTTTTATCAATTAGACTTACTTATATCTAGATTTAGAAATCAACAAGACAACACATATTTCAATTCATTACCAGGTCTAACTTTCAAGGGTTTGGAGTCAAATTTTTCAATTTCAGCGTTTAAATCATAAATTCAATGGGAGAGTGATTTATTCATTTTGAGGATGTGTTTTTTACAGGTGCGGTTCCAGTGATTTCCTATGTAAATAAAAAAAAATTTAAAAAAAAGGAAAGGAAAGCGGGAAAAGGAAGATTTTGTAAACTGTGCATGCGTTTGATGGTTGGGTTTCATTACTGCTTTTCATGTGTATTTACCTTTTCAGGTTCTGCAGATTTAACTGAGGAGGGGGTAATTTGTGTTTCTGTTGTGTTTCATCACATTACAGGGTTCAAAGTTTGACACTGTAGAGGATTTCGAACTAGATCAAGCATGGCTGAGGGGCAGAAGAGGCTAATGGTGGCTGCAGGTGTGGGGTCATTGATTATCGTTTCCATCATTCTGTTGTTGGAGTATTTCTGTGTGATACCAGGTCATCCAAGCTGTCATCCCGTACCTCATCAGAGGGGCAAGAGAGATGTCCTCATGCAGGGGGCATGGACGCAGGTACAGGAGGAGGGTCATCTATCGATGAATTTTTCTGAAGTCTTTCAGAGGAACTCTTGGTACAGGTATGCGCAGTTCTTGGCCAGAAGCCGCCACAGGTCTGAGTCTTACATCTGCACCCCACTTCCTGTTGAGGAATCACAGCTGCCATTGACGATTAAACCTCTTGACCGGATGTTGTCATTTTGTGTTCTGCAGATGAGCTCCAGAGGATTTTACATGGAGCACCTGCAATGTCAGCCTAAGTGGTGCAAATTGAGTACATTATCACACCCGATGGTGTTAGCTCAATTTGTAGAATGGCCATCCAGTGGACAGTTTCCTGTTTGTGTGCACCGCGTCCATCATCAGGACTCACATCAGGTGGTAGTGGGGTCACTCCCTGAGGAGAGGTGCCGAGCGGTATACCATCCGGGCAGGGAGTTCAGGAGTGTGCCTAGCAGCAATGGTACGTATCCGGTTGAGGCCTTGGCCTGGCTGTGTGGACATCAAGTATTACTGACCTTGCCAGTGAACTGGACTGGGTGCTGTGCACCAGTTGCGGTTACAGAGGGGTCGTACCTGGTGTCTTTGAGTAACGGTTCTCACTATGTGGGACGGTCAAAGACTGCTGACGTCAGTCAGCTCGAGTCTTCTTGGGGTTCAGAGGTCCCAGTGGAATGGAAGCGTAGCTTCTTCCCGGGATCGAAGGTCGGGGACCACCTGTTGCACATGGAATCTTTAGATTACCAATTTGGGATGTTCATTTATGAGTCGGTGCAGGCGTTAGGGACCACCTCTGCAGAGCGGTGGGCCATGTATGTTGTGTCTTTACATCATAGATTGCTACTGGATTTGTTTAAGGCATCTGTTAATGGAGTGTGTGAGATGATTGTCAGGAGCATCAGACGGAGGAGGCGCACACAGGGCTGTGGCATGCACTGTCTTGGTTCACGAGAGGGTCATGGCCTCAGGTGTTGGTCAAGCTCTTGGCCTTGCCACTAGCGATTCTGGTTCTGTTCTGCCTATTTATGGGGTGTGTGACGCCTTGCGCACGGGCGAAGATCTCGAAGATGATTGCTTCCAGGGAGAGGGCGGATTATGGGACGGCGTTTCCCCTGGTGCAGGGGTGCAGGCCATCGCCTGCCGCACAAACTCACCTGTATTTGGCGGAGAACAGATACCTGTAGTGGCGGGGGATGTTTGGTGATGGAATGGAGAGGTGTTGCTTTTGGGATAATCACATTAGCTCTATGATGTCTTGTTGTTTTCCGGTGTGTTTCATGTTTCATTTTTGTTTTGAGGTGGGATGATGGCGTCGCAGTGATGATTATATTATGATTTCGTAGATTAGGCTGGTATAGATACTGGCATGGGTTTTATTCTTAGATAGATTAGTTGATTAATAATGGGGTCAGTTTGGGATGTGATTGGTGTGTTTGGATGTTGATCTAGAGAGTTGATTTTGGAGTCACGGACGCAGTTCTATGCCGGATGAGAGGGTTCACATGTATTTGGCCGAGTCCAGATACCTGTGGAGTTGATGAGGGGTCAGGCAGAGCTCTCCAAGGATGGGGTTAAAGGGCTGATTACATTTACCCTCTTGTGTCTTGATGGAGTGGTTTGTGGATTGTGATTATTGTTTTGGTGTTGGGGTTATTGATTAACTTTGGAGTCAGATGGAGGTTGCATTAGATTTGGTTGATTTTTTGTTTTTGGGTGATTATTTGGTGTGGTGTGTTTTTCGTGTGGTTTGGGTTAGATTTAGTTGATTTTGGTAGTTTATTTACATTGCATTGATTTTAGTTTGTTGATTTGTTTGTTTTGGTGTGGTGTTGGGATTGGGGTCCTCTTCAGGGGGCCCACCTGGAGTTCAGCTGTTGGTTTCGACCGATCTTTGATCGGTCGAGAGAGGGAGTGAAGGAAAATACACACGTTTAGAAGTTCTATATGTTAATCTCATTTGAATCGAATACACTACTGTATATGATTAATACACAAGTGCTTGATAATCAAGGTATTCACAACTGTTTTACATATGTTTATGCAATTAGACAACATTATAAGACATACTTTTAGATCTAACGAACAGGATGTTCAGATGCAGATAACATGCTAAGCGGGCAGTTGCCCTTTGTGCTTCTCTTGGCCTTCTGAGGAGATCGGAACACACAGACACACAAACACAGGAATCATACTACTAAAATAAGTAGTACTTATGAACCACACACTTGGACATTAATTTACATTAATATTACACACAGGACACATCTAATGGTACATTTCTAAAACTCTCTTACTGAGCAGATAAGCAGAACAAAGAACACAGTTTCGAGAGACTTCTCACAGCTATAAATCTACAAGGTCATAGAACTGACAAGCAGAAAGGCTCCAGGACGCCTTATCAGTGCTCTGAGCCAATCAGAGACCAGAGAAGCTCAAACGGCAGCTTCATACTCCAAAACATCTCAGATATCTTCAGCACTTTTTGAAGAACCTCGCCTAGGACAGGTCTGTCAAAATGCTCACAATTCTCTGTGCACAAAGAATTGCTTATTCATGCTGTAACTCTGTTAACCTGTAAACCTGTGTTTCTGTCAATAAATCTTCATCATTTTCCTAAGAGAGACTGGTCATTCGAACACCTAAAGAGAAATCCCTTCAAAGCTCAGCGTTTTGTCCAGAAGAACACAGCAGTCTGCCAGCAGAGTGAAGTAGCACGCATGCGCAGTGGGTGAAGGTTCAGCAGCACGCATGCGCAGTGGGTGAAGGTTCAAAAATTCACAGCGCCAACTAATGACCCGGCATGGTAACTACAGTAAATTCATGAAAGGAGGAGGGGGGCATGAGGGAGGGGGGAGATTCGAGCGGATCCGTGTCAACGCAAAACTTTTCATCTAATTAACATGCCCAAAACCTCCGTTTCCCCCCACAGTGTCCGTGTAAACAGGGCCTCAGTCTTTTAAATAGCACCCTCTCAGAGTGGATCAACCAGTTTGCTGCTGACAGCCGAAACCAGCTGTTCACATGATCAAGGAGGACCATCAGCCTAATGATGGATCATTAGCACCCTGATGGTTGTTTACTATTCACAGAGGGCTGAGTGATACTAGCAATAACAGCATTGTAAGAGGGGGACAGTTGAACCCGGAAGCTGTGTGAAGTTGACACCCCACCCACGTCAAAAATTAAAGCAAATAGTCTGAATGGTTAGTGCTCTGTTAGTGCTGGTTTGTGCCGTTAAAATTTTCGTTTGTGCTGCTTTGGTTTCGGAGAGGGATGCGTACAGATCCAGATATTTGGAAACATTGTAAGTGACCGAGTTAATCATGCTAACAATTGGTCTTAAAGGTACACCTTGTTTGTGGATTTTGGATAAACCATACAGACCAGGCGTGGGCTCCCCTGGGTACAATTCTGTTCTCATTCCAAAAGTTATTTAATTGAATAAAAACTACTTCTTCCAGGATTTTGGATAAGAAGGGAAGTTTTGAGATTGGTCTGAAATAAGAGAAAGTAGAAGGGTCAAGTCCAGGTTTCTTTATTAATGGATGAACTACTGCATGTTTGAAAACATTGGGGACCACACTTGTCACAAAACTACTATTTATAATACTCTGATGCATGCTCAATAATCCAGGTAGAAAAATCTAAAAAAGCTAAGTATATACTATTTATAATATTAAGAACAATGGGTCCAATCATGGGTAGAACTTGTTTGAAAAACGACGCAGGAATGGTGTCAGTAGGGGAACCGGAGAATTTCATCTGACCAACGACTTTGTTTAGACATGGGAGTGAAATAGGTTCAAACTGTTTGAAGACAGCTGATACAGGAGGTATAAATTAAGTTGTTCATTATTTTGGAAATCAAATGAGTTGGTTGTATGAAGTGTTTATTAGAGGTTAAAATTAGTTGTTCATTATTTTGAAATTAAATGAGTTGGTTGTATGAATTGTTTATTGGAAAGTAAGGGGCCGATAAAATAAGATTTTTTCTTCTTCTGCCGCCTTTCGTTTTATATATGTCTTGTCTTTTTTTCTCTTATTGTATGTATTATTGTTCCATCCATCCATCCATTTTCTTCCGCTTATCCGGGGTCGGGTCGCGGGGGTAGCAGCCTAAGTAGGGAGGCCCAGACTTCCCTCTCCCCAGCCACTTGGAGCAGCTCCTCTGGGGGAATCCCAAGGCGTTCCCAGGCCAGCCGAGAAACATAGTCCCTCCAGCGTATCCTGGGTCTTCCTCTGGGTCTCCTCCCGGTGGGACATGCCCGGAACACCTCACCAGGGAGGCGTCCAGGAGGCATCCTAACCAGATGCCCGAGCCACCTCAACTGGCTCCTCTCGATGTGGAGAAGCAGCGGCTCTACTCCGAGTCCCTCCCGGATGACTGAGCTTCTCACCCTATCTCTAAGGGAGAGTCCAGCCACCCTGCGGAGAAAACTCATTTCAGCCGCTTGTATCCGAGATCTTGTTCTTTCGGTCATAACCCAAAGCTCATGACCATAGATGAGGGTGGGAACGTAGATTGATCGGTAAATTGAGAGCTTTGCCTTTTGACTCAGCTCTCTCTTCACCACGACAGACCGGTACAGCGCCCGCTTCACTGCGGACGCTGCACCTATCCGCCTATCGATCTCACGCTCCAGTTTTCCCTCATTCGTGAACAAGATCCCGAGATACTTAAACTCCTCCACTTGGGTAAGGACCTCCTCCCCGACCCGGAGAGGGCACGCTACCCTTTTCCGGCTCAAGACCATGGCCTCGGATTTGGAGGAACTGATCCTTGTATGTATTATTGTTGTGCATTTTAAATATAAAATGAATAAATTAAACAAACAACAAACAAACAAACAGCTGAGCAAGGGACAAAGACAGAAGGGTCAGTTGGGGAATGGATGACCTAATCAACTCTACTTTGTCTGCAAAGTATCTGGTAAAGTCGTTGCAGATGTCAACAGAGGCCTCCATGCTAGCAGACCGAGGGACGTTTAAAATGAAATTTACGGTATTAAAAAGAACATGGGGATTATGACAGTTTGAAGAGATAATTTGAGAGAAGTATTTGTTCTTTTCAGATTTAACGATGCTCTGGTAATCTTTCGAACATGTTTTTAACATAATAAAAGAAACCCGTAATTTGTCCTTTTTCCACTTAAGGCTCCGGCAAAGCTGAGCGTCCTCCCTATACGTCACTCTACGTACGCATTCTGTGCGCACGTGTTCACTGGCAGAGCTCTGCTTTCTTTCTCACGTTAAATGCTCGCGTTTTCGCTCCAAATCCTTGTACTGTAATTTGATCAGCTGCGCACGAAGCAGGACAAACTAAGGTCGCTGATTGGTCACTTGCTGACACGCCTACTGAAATGATTGACAGCTCGAGCAGGACAACCAGCTGGTTTCAGCTGTGGTCGCTCGGCTGCAGCCGTTGCGGTCTTTCTAACTTTATATGTTAATAAAAACTAATAAAAAATGGGGGGGAAAAAACAGGGAGCGCTTTTCCTGCAGCCCACAGCCCACCAGGAAATATTTAAAAAATAAAAAGGAGTTTGTTTGGTAAAATGCTTAACAAAACTCCTTTTTATTTACTCCAATAAAAGACTAACGTAAAAAAAAAACTTGTCCCAGGTGGGACGCGAACCCGCTTCGTCTGGTCAAGATAAAAGAGCATTAACGCTCTAAGCCACGGCGGCGGATTGTTTTTTAGGAGTTCACGTTGCTTATGAAGGAATCACCGCTCTTAACATTCTAGCTACGCAAAGGAGTTAGAGATTATTAGTTATATTTTAAAACCCTGGCTGCGCGCAACAGTTAGACAATATTAGTTATATTTTAATGACATTCAAGTCGCGCTGAAAGGCGGAAATGGGTGCGCGCTTCGTTGTTATTTACGTTGTGACATAAGCTGATTTGTTATCAGTTATTAACAAAAATTTAACTCAGAAAAACTAATTCAGCTAACAATTGTTTTAGGGGTTTCTCAAAGTCAAAGTCAACTTTATTGTCAGAACTGCAATATGTACAGGACATACACAGGACCGAAATTGCGTTTCTCTCAGTCCCTCGGTGCAACAGTAACCATCTAAACACTAAACACTAAAACATTTAATAAACATAAGCATAAAATAGTAAAAAAGTGTAATACTGTCCTGAGTTTTTTCATAATAGTATAAAAGTATGAAAATTTACACCAACACTGAAACACCAAACACCCAATGAACATAAGCATAAAATGAAATAATAAAAGTGTAATACTGTCCTGAGTTTTTGCATAGTACAGTAGTATGAAAAGTATAAAAACGTAAATCTATAAAATAAACTGAAGTTTCTAGCGTTGACATTTGCAAAGAGTGGCACAGCAGCATATAAGTTGATGTACACAGTATATGTATGAGGTAGTTGATGCCGGTATAGAGGCAAAGTGGCATATGAAGTAAGGCACATAAGGCACATTTGGCATCCTTAGATAAGGCTAGTCAGAGAATGCTGTATATGTATCTGCAGTAGTGTAGACAAAAGTAGTGTAAATGTAAACAGTAGTAATAAATGTAAAGCAGTAGTAATAAATGTAAACAGTATTAATAAATGTAAACAGTGAATGTAAACAGTAGTATGACTATAGGCAGTAATGTAATACAAACATTAGTGCAAATATGAGAAGTAGTGCAAACTGAATGAACACATGACCGAGAGTTCAGTGAACAACCCGTTTGATGACACAGAGTCCAGTGTTAAAAACTTTGTTGAGTGGCAATGTGTGAGAAAGTTTTTTGTGTTAAGGCAGTTCAAATGGGAGGGGGGGCAGAGCAGGCAGAGTGTTTAGCATTCTGACTGCCTGATGAACAGAGCTGTCTCTCAGTCTGCTGGTACGAGCCTGGAGACTCCTCAGTCTCCTCCCTGATGGCAGCAGTCTAAAGCGGCTGTGTAGTGGGTGTGTGGGATCACCTGCCATGCGGTGGGCTTTCCGAGTGAGGCGTTTGCTGTGTAAGTCCTGCAGTGAGGGCAAGGAGGTGCCGACGATCTTCTCAGCTGCTTTCACGATGCGCTGGAGGCTCTTGCGGCAGGATGCAGTGCATGCACCAAACCACACAGTGATGCAGCTGGTCAGGACACTTTCTATGGCACCTCTGTAGAAGGTGCACATGATGGAGGTTGAAGCTCCAGCCCTTTTCAGCTTGCGGAGAAAGTAGAGGCGCTGGTGAGCCTTCTTCGCCAGTGCTGCAGTGTTCCTGCTCCAGGACAGGTCCTTTGAGACGTGCACTCCCAGGAACTTGGTGCTGTCCACTCTCTCCACTGCGGTGCTGTTGATGGTCAGAGGGGCATGTTGTGCATGTTCTGTAGTTAAATTTGAATTAAATACAGCCCTACGGTACTGAGGTTGTTGTTAGAACGAGTCCAGCCCCTGCTGCAAACAACAAATCAAATGTGAGCAGTACATGACGTCAAACTGGGCCGGGGGAGCTCGGCCCGATAGAACCACGGTGGAGATGGTTCCAAAACGAGGGCGGAGCCGGGGAAAAAAAGGAAAATGCGAACACGCTGAACCCGGGTTAGAAGGCGGGGCGGGGCGTCCCGGGCCATAGAGGGCCGGTCAATGCGAAAACGGCTTATGAGTGCACACCTATTTCCCCAGCTCCCCGGGCGCTTTCTATGGCTGCTCACTGCACCACCTGGTGGTGGTTGGGTTAAATGCAGAGACGAATTTCGTCTTGTATGGGAAACATACACAGATGACAAAAAAGGACATTATTATTATTATTATTATCATGCCTACTGAGCAGCTCCTGTGTACTAATACAGGCAGATGTTTCAGGGATTGAGGCAGCAGTAGTAATGAATGCAGAGGAAAAAAGAGCAGCAGTTGAAGAGTTAAATATCTGACAACTCTTGGTTGGAGGGGGGATGTCGACTCGTGAATACAGAGGTTTCGAATGAAATGGGTCTGTGATCTGAAACAATGGCATCCCAAATTTCCAGATTAACCACAGACAGCCCGTGAGAGAGAAGGCCCTGTTTACACGGACACGGTAGGGGGAAACGGGGTTTTTGGGTATGTTAATTAGAGGAAAAGATCTGTGTTGACACGGGCGAATTCTAGTGTTTACATGCATCCGCTCAAATCTCCCCCCGCCCTCATGAATCACCACCCCCACCCCCATGAATCCACTGTAGTTACCATGCCGGGTCATTAGACGGCGCTGTGAAGTTTTGCACCTTCACCTAATGCTCATGCGTGTTTCTTCAGTCTGCTGCTTTCGTCTGGGCTAAAATCTAACAACAACTTAACAACAAGTTAAAGCTGGAATTTGGACAAGAGTCGACAGATTTGACACGAAGTAGGACCCGCTTCATCTAACAAGCTCCACACCGGTCGCTGAGTGGACCAGAACCGAGTCGACAAGGATGATGTCGGACTTTAGTCCGTGATAATCAGATGATTTACAGCAGGTAAATCAATGTTCTTAATAATGTTTGCTTGTGTTTACTTCGATCACACAACAACCAACTGAGTTTTTATTTTTATTTTTTTCCTGCAAGGTCGAGAAGCTGTCGTTCCACAAAGCGGACCGGTTCGGATGGGTCCAGTGTCCAGGATGAAAACAGCAGAGTCCAGTTCATAACAGTTCGGTTAACGTGTTTTTAATAGTGTTCAATTTAATTCTCAGTGTTTGTGATATACAGTTTGTGGTGTTGAATAAATAAATACAAAATAAACCTGGTGTCTTCATTTTCAACTTTAATAACACGTAACATGTTACGCATCGTTTAAATGATGTAAGGAGTCCAGACAGCTTCATTTAGCTCAGATAACTTTATATATCTCCCACGCTAACATAAATATTGTTTATTACTGTATTGTTAAACTGTTGTTATTTTAACACATTTAGTATGTTATAGTGTAGCGTGACACGTGAAATATCCACCTGCCTCGTTCAATAAACAGTTAAATTAGAACTGGATCAGACTGTGTCTCTTCCAACACAGATGCAGCTACATTCAGGTATAGATTAATTAAATATGAGACTCAAAATATATTCCATCAGTCGTACAGAATGCGGTGTGTCCGCCGCCATTGTTGTTGTTAGAAATGCCGTCTGTCCGTGTGGTTCACACAAAAGCTCAGTGGGAGATGTGTACGTTATCAACAAGGGGTCAGCAAAAAACCTCCACTCTGAGAGATGGATTCAGAAACCTTCGGATTCAAAGAGGGGGGGCCACTGGTGTCGTGTAAACGATCAGCAGAACCGCAGAGAGAAAAGAGCGGTTTCACTCAAAATATGCGCCATGTAAACGGCCCCTAAATCAAGTGTATGGCCTTGTTGATGAGTTGGACCAACAACATTTTGCACAAGGATGAAAGACAGGATCAAATTTAGAAGTTCCTGCACCAAAGGCTTATCAGGGCAGCAGACCTGTACATTAACGTCCTCCAGAATCAAAACCATGTCATAATTGAGCTGTATTCCAGTCAGAAAGTCAGAAAATTCACTTGTGAAGTTTTTGTTGTATGGGGATGGTCTGTAGATCAGGTTGCACAGTGTCGGGTTGGAGCGGCCCAGCTCAAAATACAGCAGTTCAAATCTCTGAAAAGCCACAGCCTGTAGCTGTCTGTAGTTCCAGAGTTTTTTAAAAACTGTTAATAATCCACCACCCCTACCTGAAGTCCTTGGAACATTAAAAAAGGCACAATCCACAGGCAAAAGTTCAGAAAAAACACTTAACTCACCAGGGACGAGCCAGGTCTCTGTGAGAAACATGAAGTCCAATCCACTGGAGCAGAAAAGTTTATTTAAAATGAACGTTTTATTTGCCAGCAACCTTACATTCAGCCGAACAATTTTTGTAGGACCAGTAACTGAAGGAAAAGCTGAACACGGAGCATAGATCAGCAGTTTCAGATGTTTAGAATTTGAACCGTGCCTCCTAGGACCAGAGACAGCGCAGCTGTGCGCTCGCCCGCGGTGCGGGACAGACTCAACTACGGGGATAAGGCAGGAGCCAGTAGGATTGGCGAAGCTCCCGGACAGGCGAACACCCAGCAGATGTTCGACAGGAGATGATGCAACAGAGGACCAAAGTTGGTTGAGTTCCATTGGAGACGGCCGAAGCAGCCGTGGCTGCGCGCGGTCTCGCTACAAATACCAGGCCTGGCCACCTGTAGCAGGCTGGAGTGGAGAGGATCAGCAAAGATTCTGGATGGACAGTTTAACCTCAGATGGTCAACAGCAGATGACGAAGCTGTAACGAGCTGGTAGGGATCAGCAACACCAGACTCAGAGAAGTGTTTCATTCTTTATATAAAAAAGGTTTATTGCTCAACAGGCGGCGTCTGGTGGATCAGGGCCTCCGTTCTGGTCCAATCTATGGAGATAGACAGGTAAGTGACTGCAAGGAGATTCTGTGGGATGAAAGAGGTGATGTGCAAGTCACTAAACTTCTGTGGCAGGAGCAGGGCTGAGGCAGAGATCGTTGGAGGGCCGGGCAGGAAACAGAATCCAGGGACGTTGCAGGGGTTGAGAGCCAGATGAGTTTGAGCAGTTAAAAACATGCAAAAGGAGAATCCGTAGACATGGTCAGAGAGAGGAGCAAGGTCAAACCGTGTAAGCTGCAGGTGTGGTATCCAGACAAGGGCAAAGACAAGGCGAGGAGTCAAGAACAAAACTGTGGTCATGAACAAGGAAACTTGGGATGAGAACTGCTGGAGAATTTAATGGCTATGAGGCTTTCAATAATCTGGCACTGGGAGACTGAAGAGCTGTGGTTTAAATAAAGCAGTGAGTAGGTGGAGGGCATGAAGAGTAATTGCAGTAGGTAACAAGGAGGCGTGGCAAAGATAACAAGGAAGCAGGTTTGAGCTGGAGGATGGGTGATAGGCATTATGTTTATGTTTATTAAATTTGTTCATTTTTTTACAAAAGAAACAATACAAGACAATCTCATAAATGATAGTGTACAAAATGTAAAAAAATGAAAGGTAGCAGAAAGAAGAATAAATCTTATTATATCTGCCCCTTACTTCCAACAATCAGATTAAACAACAATAATCAACCATGTAAACAATAATAATCTTCAACCAACTTTTTCCAACAATCAGATTAAACAATAATAATCTTCAACCAACAGTACAAAATGACTAACTCTTTCTAATTTTCTAACTAATACAATACACATTACGCTATTTCATATATTTTTTAACACATTTGTTTTGATCATTTTTTAAATGTAAACATTGACTTGGCATTTTTAACTACATTCTCCAAGCCATTCCATAATCTAATTCCCTGGATTGAGGTAGAACGTCCCTTCAAACTAGTTCTGAATTGTGGTTTTACAAACATCTCTGTCCCCTTAAGATTATAACAACTTTGTCTTTTAACAAAATGCATTTGGATATTTAAAGGTAATGCATTATTTTGAGCCCTATACATAACTGATAAAATATTATAGTCTACCAAATCATGGAACTTCAATAACTTCAGTTGATAAAATAATGTACTTGATGGATGACAGTAATGTTTTCTAGTGATAATTCTTACAGCTCTTTTCTGTAATACAAAAATAGGCTTTGTGATTGTTTTACACGCATTCCCCCAAACATCAATACAATAGATTAAGTGTGGAACAATGATTGTGTTATACAACAAATACAGAGCTTTATCATTCAATAGGTCTCTGACTTTGTACAGTACTGCTATCGATTTAGCTATTTTTATTCTTACAGAATTTATGTGTTGTTTCCATGTCAGTTTGTCATCAATGATAACACCCAAAAACTTCACCTCACTCACTCTACAAATCTCAACATCCTCAATTTTGAGTGGAACATCAACAGTTTTCTTTTTATTACCGAATATCATGTAATTAGTTTTTTCTAGATTTAATGATAATTTATTTATTTTAAACCAAGTTTGTATCTTGACAAATTCTGTCTTTATCAATTCCAACATTTGTTCTATATCTTCACCTAAACAGAAAAAAGTGGTATCATCAGCAAAAAGTACACATTTAAGGAGTCCTGACACATTTACCAAGTCATTCACATATAAAATAAAAAGCTTTGGTCCAAGTACAGAGCCTTGGGGAACTCCACATGTGATATTACAGAGGTCAGATCTTACATCATTTATTTGTACAAATTGTTTCCTATCTTTTAAGTAGCTAGATACCCACTGTAATGCTGGTCCTCTAATACCATATTTGTTCAGTTTTTCAAGGAGAATGGTGTGATCAATAGTATCGAATGCTTTTTTTAAATCAACAAAAATACTGATACAATATTGTTTTTGATCGACAGCAGTAGTTATTTGTTCCATTAATTCCATGAGAGCCATTGATGTAGAGTTTTTTGATCTAAACCCATACTGACTGTTGCTTAGTGTTTACAAATAGTTTTTCAAGAATTTTTGAAAACTGTGGTAACAAGGATATAGGTCTATAATTGTTGAATACACATTTATCACCATTTTTAAAAAGAGGAACGACCTTAGCTACTTTCATATTATCTGGAAATATTCCTGTTGAAAATGATAAGTTACATATGTATGTGAACGGCTCAATAACATGGCTCATTATGTCCTTCACAAACATCATATCCATGTCCACCCAGTCTTTCGATCTCTTGTCTGTAAGATGTTTTACTACATTCATTATTTCCTCTTTGTTAGTTCCATTTAGAAAAATACTATTTGCACAACCTGTAATTGAGTGGATCACATTTTTATCTACTTTTGGTATCTTAGCTGCAAGGCTTGATCCAACATTCACAAAATATTGATTAAATCCATTTACAATTTCATTTTCATCATGAATTTCATCGTTGTCTTTTACAAAATATTTTGAAATACCAGTTTTTGCTTTATGATTCTTCAGGACACTATTCATTACTCGCCATGTTGCTTTCATATCACCATTACTTTTATCTAATAATTTACTATAATATTCTTTCTTATGTTTCCTTATAATCCCTACTAATTTATTTTTATACTTTTTATATTTTTCTTCAGCGCTCTGACTTCGCAATTTCAAGAAACATGAATACAAATAATTCTTTTTTTACAAGCATTTCTCAACCCTTTTGTCATCCATGGTTGATCAATCGTATTTCTCTTTGTGTAATTTGTTTGCACACAATTCTTTTCATACAGAGCTTCCAAGATATTCATAAACTCATCATATGCTCTGTTCGCATCATCAACATACACATCATTCCAGTCTTGTTTATCTAGATCCTCTTTCAATTTTTCCAAAACTTTTTTTGACGTGTTTATGATCTTTTTCTTCATTGTGACTGCTTTTGTGATGCTTTGATCATTTTTATAGATTGTGAAAACTGGTAAATGATCACTTAAGTCGGTCGTTAAGATACCACCTATCACGTCCCCATTTGTTATATTTGTGAAAATATTATCAATTATTGTGGCACTATGAGTTGTAATTCTTGTTGGCTTTGATATCACTGGATACATATTTAAACTGTACATTGAGTTTATAAATGTGCTTATGTTATTTGAATCTGTTTTATTTCCCATATCAATGT
>JBBPBX010079062.1:0-16478 GCA_038048925.1 Garcialebias charrua
AATATCAACTACCTCATACATATACTGTGTACATTAACTTAATATGCTGCTTTGTCACTCTATTACAAATGTCAATGCCAGAACTTTCATTTTATTTTATAGATATACTTTTTATACTTTTATATTCCATCCATCCATCTTCTTCCTCTTATCCGGGGTCGGGTCGCGGGGGTAGCAGCCTAAAGCCTGGTTTATACTTCTGTCTTACGTCTTTTACCCCCCGTTGAGTGAGAATTTGAGTGATAAAAGGTTGCACAACTTCTGGCTGCACTCCTGCTGTGATCCCCCGGTGACAGCCTGTCTTGAATGCAGCGTCTTGCAGTTCTGCTTGGGGGCCACGTACAAGACGGGCTGTCACCGGGGGATCACAGCAGGAGTGCAGCCAGAAGTTGCGCAATGTTTGTTCACTCAACGGGGGGTAAAAGACGTAAGACAGGGAGTCTTACGGAGTATAACCCAGCCTTAAGTAGGGAGGCCCAGACTTCCCTCTCCCCAGCCACTTGGAGCAGCTCCTCTGGGGGAATCCCAAGGCGTTCCCAGGCCAGCCGAGAAACATGGTCCCTCCAGTGTGTCCTGGGTCTTCCTCTATATATATATATATATATATATATATATATATACTGTATATATATATATACACACACACACACATACACACTAAAATACACTACTACTTACTACAGTATTTTCTGATGTATAGGTCACACCTGTGTATAGGTCGTATTGTCCAATTATCACCAATAGATTGGAAAAATCCCTAGATAGGTTGCACTGGTGTATAGGTCGCACCTACGTTTAGCCCTGCTGCAAATGTCTGCCACAGGAGCGCACAGCAAGGCTTTTAAGAAGATTAACACTTCAAAACAATTATTTGTTTGATAAAAAATTATAGCAAATATGTGTCTGAGCTGAACTTTTCCTTAATAAATTAACATAATTGTGAAATGAGCTGGATTTAAAAATTTGTTTCACCGAAAGTGATAACAAGCCATATATAGGTCGCACTGGTGTATAGGTCGCAGGCCTTGAAAAAAACCATAAAAAGGTGCGACCTATACACCGGAAAATACGGTACTTGTACTACTATTGCTACTTCACGGTTTTTCACCTATCGCGGGGCTTCAGGGTACAGATCCCCCGCGATAAACAAGGGACTGCTCTACATATATTTAAAAGTGATTAATGTTTGAGGTCACCTCATTTTAAGATGAAAACACTGACTTGGCTGAAACTCCATCAGTTTTAAAGGTATTAAGCTACAATTTGGTGAGGAAGAAGCTTAGCAGCATCCCCAGCACTTACTGTGAGCCTTAACAGATTGCGCAAAATCTCGACACTATGTGAAATTGTGCATTACAGTATGTTATTTTCAAGGTTTGATCAAAAAAGCTACTGTCATTATTCAACATAAGAAGATTTTAGTTCAAAAGCTGATAAGAAAGGCTTCAATGTAATTTTGAATGAAGTTTTATAAAATAAGTTACTTTTATGTGAATTGGATGTCCACCAAGTAAGCAGGCTAATACATTTTTTTAATTTTCACAAATATCAACATTAATATAGACTATTGCATATTTTTGTACCTGTTTTACTTTGTATGTAATCTTATTTACACTGCCCCCCTCCCAATTCATTACAAAAAAGTAATTTAAAGCAGATTTTAAGCAGATTATTTCCATTGTGAGAAAGGCAGCTAATGAGTGAAGTAGTGACTGCCAGTTTGCTTCTATTTTAACACCATAACATGTGTTGTTGTACTGCAGTAGCAAAGCACGAGGTGTGACTTTGTAATGGCTAAAAGTGATAACCAGATGCTGTATAATTATAGTTCTTTGGCTTGCAGTGGACAAACAGTTGGTGTTGATTTTTTTTTTTCATCTTTGATTATCAAGAAAGTGGCGTATCTTAAACACAACCTGTATTGTTTTCTCTTTATATTGCATCATAAATGTATAATGTTGCAAAGTTAATTATTATTTTTGGTTTAAGAAGCTAAATAAAAGTAAACCCTGTATCTCCTTACCAAAAAAAAAAAAAAAATCAAGGGTCTTTTACAAAACAGTTCCCCAAAATGGCCACAAACACCAATTTATTTTTATGCAGTTTCTGAACAATTCACAAAACACAGATGGAGCCATGTCCCACATGGATGTGAGCTCACAGAAATGAAGCGAGCACCGTGGAAGCAAAAGACGTGTGAAGCAGAACTCGGCTAACCTGAAGTGCAGTGCTTTAATTGTGTGACGGATGTATTCCTCAAATCGCTTTTAAAACATGAGGCAAAATGACCAACGTGTTAAAGTAAACTGGTGCCACTGATCATTAATGTGCTTTAGTGATGTTATATTGTCTGCACGACCAGTTGGTTGTTGGATTTAAAGCTGAACTATGTAACTTTGTAATGTAGTCTGTAACTTTTCAAACAATATATTTTTAACATATTTCTTCACTCTGTCACTATCTACTGACAGACTGATGTTAGACAAAGTAATCTCTGAAAAAAACTATAGTCCCCTTGCTTCTCTATCAGCATTTATAAAAACACTAAAAACACAGAGTGACCCGGACAATGACCAGCCAATAAAAACAGAGTTGTTTGTCACGCCCCAACCCACGCCCCCGCCTGTCCCAGCCCCAGCGCCGCGCACGTTCTCATTCAAAGGATTGCAAAGCGATGCAGGACTGATTTGTATGTGACACAAATGTATTAAATATCCCTTCTTCATCCCAGAGCTGGACTTTTATTTTGTTTTTTTGCCAAAAGTCAAGTGATCGCTTCATCCTTCACTCACAGAAACGAGGAAGTCACGAGCGAATTAAATCATGTCCAACGTTGCTTCGTGAAGCTCTGCTGATTTCTGCTGGTTTTTGTGTTGTTGGACGAGTGATTCATGGTTTTATTATATTTTTTAGAACGTTTTATTAACATATAATCACAGAACTTCGCAGCGCAGACAGGACATGCAGAGGAGGTGGAGCATTCCAGAAATTCCATTCCTGCACTGACAGAAAGAGGAAGTCACGAGCGAATTAAATCATGTCCAACGTTGCTTCGTGAAGCTCTGCTGATTTCTGCTGGTTTTTGTGTTGTTGGACAAGTGCTCCATGGTTTTATTATATTTTTAAAAACGTTTTATTAACATATAATCACAGAATATTGAAGCGCTCCGAGCGGACACACAGCAGGGGGCGGAGCTGCAGAACTCAAGTTCAACAGAGAACGGACTGTGGCTCCCCCTCAGAGTCATATATGGCTCTGAGGGGGAGGGAGCAGAATGCTTTTACCTGATGAAAATATTTCTAAGTCCCAGCGTTCTACAGAAATTACATAGTGAACCTTTAACAGCAACAGATTTATTACAGAGGGAACAGCAATGATGAAGCACAGCAATTTTGTATTAACCGTATTACAATATAAGTGGAAAAATCCATATAATATGTTGCTTCGCCATATACGTCTCATCGATTATGCATCACTGCTGACGCGTCGCTTTTATTACAAGTCATGGCTGACAACCCGGAAATGTGGTCCGAACCCAGAAATGTGGGCCGGTGTTGTGCCAAAAATTGATTGGCTACTAAATGGCGGCCATGGGCGCGTGCACGGGTGGACTTTAACAAGAATATAACAAGATTAACACTTAAAAACTATTGTTTGTTTGCTCAAAATTATAGCAAATGTGTGTTTCTATAGAGAATGACATTTTTTTCAGGAGTCCTGCGGGTCACATGATTCCCGCAAGACTCCGGCAGGACAGGAGTCAACTTTATTATAACTCACAGGATTGGGATGGGACAGGACGACAAGTTAACAGGAACAGACAGGAGCGGGAACCAACAAATAGGACAAAAAATAAAATAAATAAAAAAAAACTTTGGTCAGGCGCCGCTATTTTGTAGTTTTCTTTCAATATACTTCACTCTGGAATACCAGACTTGCAATTATCCAGTCTCTAATGTGTTAAACACAAAGTAAGATAAAAAGGAATGGGTAGAAGATTACGGTAAATCACATTCAGTGTTTTCCCTAAAGACTAAATGGAAAAGAAAAATGGGAGTGGTACAGGAGTGGGAGTCATTCTGAATGGGAGCAGGATGGGAGCAGGAGTCATGTTACCAGGAGTGGGACAGGACAGGAGTTTTTTTTTCCCTGGCCCAGGAGTTGGACAGGACAGGACAGGAGTGAAAATTAACTTCCGTGTCATCCTCTATGTCTCAGTCTAACTTTTCCTTAATAAATACACCTTAACGGTCAAATCAGCTGCATTTTCAAAAGCCGATACGGAAACATGAATGCGCAGAGGGCGACTCGCTGTCCATTTCTTTGAAATTTCACAAGATTAACTCATAAAACCATTATATGTTTGCTCAAATTTATAGTAAAGGTGTGTCTCAGTTGAACTTGTACTTAATAAATACATTTCAATGGTCAAATCAGCTGCATTTCACAGGGGCAGCACAGCAAAATTAAGATGATTTGACGGCTGCTCCAGGCCGACAATGGCAGGCTGTAGCAAGCCGATTGCATCACTAATAGCCACTTTTACCTATTACATGTTACAACGTTATGCTGCACTACTCGAGTGCCATCTAGCGGCTGAAAATGGTAGTGTTCAATATTTTCAGTCAGAATTAATGAAAACGGTCATATCTCAGCCAAATATTGGTTTATAAATATGCAAAAAAAAATCCATAAATATGTCACTTCGTCGTATAAGTCTCAGGGCATGTAACTTATGCAAAAAACTGCAACTTATACTGTGAAAAATACGGTATTTAAAAAAGTTAATTAATGACAGATAATTGTGCAAATGTGTTATTTCATCATGTTTTTCAAAAATGATATGAGGCAGACGTCCGTCATGCATTTAACACATTACTTCAAGTTAGCCCAGCTGAGTTCTGCTCCACCTCTCTTTTGCTTCTGCAGTGCTTGCTTCTTTTCTGTAAACTTGTGTCTATGTGGGATGTGTCTGGCTCCATCTGAGATTTCAACATAATTATAAAATATTTTCCTCCTTGTGAGGAAGACACAGATTGCAAAACTGTCTGAAACATGTAAAACTGTATTATAATTAGAAAATGTGAGTCCTTTTTTATTTATGAAGTTAAACACCCTCAACAACCTCAGTTAAATGAAAACAATGTTTAATACTGGTGTGATTAATAAGCTAGTGGCTAGTCTGAGCTGAGTCAAGAACCAAGCAGATTGCTGCTGTCTTGAAATGTCATTCTCAAAACGTATAAAACCTCAGAAGAACACTTAAAAAAATCTTTTTGGTCAACTTCACATTTTCCAGTTACTCAGACAGAAATATTTTGATCCTCCTGCACAAAGTGCCCCAGACTACACCTGAGGTGCTACAGCTAGCTGCTGCTAGTGATGCTATTTGCAAACACCACTCACACAATTCTATGTAAATACATGTGTAATGGGAAACTGACCATGATGGAATTGTTTAAAAGATTGCGTTCACCAAAGCCACCATGATGATTATTATTATTATTTTTACATTGGACTTATTTTGATGGCAGCAACTCTTTTTCCTCTTAGCCTCATTGATACTAGTCGTTAGCTCATCAATCTGATCAGACTTAAAGTCTTATTCTCCTGCGCTGAGGTGATTCAAAGAACTTCTTACAAAACGTACAATAATAAATGTTCACAACCTTTACACAAAACCCACTTTTGAAGATTTGAACTTTTCATTTTGGTTCCATTTCTCTGATCTAATATGTTACTAAGTTTAGAATGACCTCAGAGATACATTCTTCTGTATAAGACGATTTAATGAACTGTGAATGATGCAAACTATCATGAAGCTACATCCTTGTTTAGAGCCAAGAATAATAACTATATGTGTCCTTTAGATGTAAAATTATAATTTATTATTTGAAGTGTGCTCAATAAAACGGCAATTATTGCCAAACACAAGAACGTCCCTCCTTTGTAGAAGGCTTTTTCTTGCCTTTTTTATTTTTATTGTGGATTGGGTAATAATAATATACACATTATGAAACCTTTAATTAAAAATGTCACTATCTAAGCCCCTTTCTTCCTCCTGGATTTTCTCCTAGACTTCTGGAGTTCACCAAGTGCAGTAGACATCCAAAATGGGCCGTTGGGGTTTGTTGCATCAACCAGCGGTGGTCAGGCTCAAACGGGGGCGAATCAGGAGCGATGTTCTTTGATGACCCATTGCAGACAAGGCAAAATCTGCTTCATCAACCCACTCTTTCTCCAACTGGAGGTTTGCAAGGTCAGGGATAAACAAATTGCTTTCTCTGACAGAATTTAGTCATTGCCTTTGAAGACTTCTCTTCAGTTTGTCTAGTTTAAAATGTCTTGTTGTTATAAGCATTAACATGGTTTTACCTTGCATTTTTACTTCTGTCTACTCAACAGCAGCTGCAACACACAAATAACAGTGCCTCCAATAAACGGAACCGCTTCAAGCGTAGTATGCGGCTCCGGCTCTCAGAGTCCTCCATGAATCTGTCCCTTGAGGGAGTCGGCTCCTACTCGCCTTCCCCGTCAGTGGAGCAAGCGGGAGAATCAGAGGGGCTGCACAAAACCAGCACTAATCCACAGAGGAAAGTTCACGCAGGGGCTGGAGTCTTGAGGAGGACCCCCGCTGTATCCCCCGGTTCGGCAGAGGAAGATGACACGATGTCTGCATACGCGCCACAAGTAAGTATTAGAATTGATCTGCCTTTCAAGCCATGCTTATACTGACAATGTGAGCACGTAGTTCTTTTTTTCCTGAGATTACAGAGCATATACCAACCAACATCTGTTGTTGTAGACATCAGCGGCTGTGGACGAACCACCAAAGTTCCAGCAGGAGACGGGAATTGAGGGAACAGTTTTGGCCTTGGAGCGCCAACCGGCTCCGTCTTTGGCCGAGCTCGACAGCAGCAGCTCCTTCAGCAGCATGGACGAGGACAACGACTCAGATACAGAACCAGAAGACATGGCCCAGGCCCAGACAGACATGTATCGGCGTCCACCACTCGTTCGCGCTCGAGGCCGCGGCGGGCTGCATCGCATGAGCGAAGCCTTTGTTTGTTTTTTTGCTCCTGACAAGCGTCTGACTCGACTGGTGGAGGAACTGTCCCGAGACAGACGCTCGCTCTTTGGGAGCACGGTTCAGGACTTCCTCCTGGAGCAGAGGGGGGTGCTCAAATCACTGGCCTCCTCTTCGTCGACTTCTTTGTCGTCACGTGTGAAGCCCGTGCAGCTTCTGCAGAGCCTTCGCCTTTTTCTGTCACAGGCAAAGTGCTGCTTGTTGGACAGCAGAGAGCTGGAACCTCCTATTGAAACCCTAGTGCCCGAAAACGAGAAAGGTAAATAAACAGAAACACTAAAACTTATCTTTGTTTTAAATGTTTAATGTTTTTGCAGGTAATAATTTAAAACACATTATGTTTTAAGGAGATAGTCTGTGGGGCAGCATAGTGGAACATGGATTAGAGATGTGGCCTCACAGCAAGAAAGTTACAGGTTCACCTCCCTGCCTGTGACTGTGCACTTGTGGGCTTTTTACAGGTACTCCAGTTTTCCTCCCAGAGACCAAAAACATGCATGCTAGGTTTACTGGTAACTCTAAAATCTGGTTCATACTTCACAAGATGTAAAACATTGGAGCTTGTTTACATAATTGTAAGACATTCTTTCATTCAAATGATATTTTATACTATAAGAGAATCCGCAAGGGTAAATCGTCCCACTGCACCACACGTCATGCACAATCAGAAACTACAGTGAGGGCTCAGCTGGCTGTTGTTGAGTGGATGTTTATTTCCAGTTGATGATGGAGGAGTTGGAGGAGGAAGATCTGATATTTATGTTGTTAACCAAGAAGAAGCACAATTTTATAAAATTGTCACAAAGAGAGAGACCACCATCACTTCTGTCAGATGGTGCAGAAACGTTTCCCTACTGTCTCTCACTGGGGTGCACTTTCTCATGGAGTCTTGGCCATGCCGCCTCACAAAGATTGTGCAAGCTCCTTTCTGAAGTACTTTGACTATATTTTACTGGAACAGCTGTAAAAATAGATGTATTTTCTAACAGCCTCAGTCAGCTGCTTCACAGCGGAGCAGAAAAAAAGAGCAGAGTATTGCAGCTTCTTCTCCGCATAAACACACCCATGATTTTCGGTCCAATAACATGATACTTGCACATACCCTGCAAGACAGCAGTTCTTTCAGGGGGCGATGCACAGAATGGAGTCCTGAGTGGTGTGGAAAAAAATATATACAATTGTTTCAAGCAATGACAACAGCAAGACACAACTTTGGCACTTCCCACTGAGTATGATCAAACCTTTAATTGTCCGTACTATACGTATAAGTCTGAAAAAACAAGACAAGAACCGCCTTCTTCCACCTGTGTAATATCGCTAAAATTGGAAACATCTTATCTAAAAATGAAGCAAAAAAAACTGGTTCATGCATTTGTCACGTACAAACTAGACTATTGCAATGGTTTATTACCTGGGTGTCCAAAAACTTTTTTAAAAAGTCTTCAGTTGATCCAAAATGCTGCTGCCAGAGTCTTAACTGGAGTTAGGAGAGATCAGAGTCAGAGAGTCAGAGAGTCTTTATTGTCATTTGCACCGCATGTGGTACATGAGATGAAAACGAGATTATGTACACGAGGTCCCAGTTACATCCAACAACAAATGAAAGAGAAAAACAGTAATAACATCTAGAACGAACTAAGAAAAACATCAACTAGTAATACACTAAGCCTAATATAGTGGGAATAAACAGCAGCACGAACATGAGTTTGTATGAGCAGATGGTCACAGATGAACACAGATGAGATCATCTCTCCCCAGTTTTAGCATCTCTCCATTGTCTCCCTGTCAAGTTCAGAATATAATTCAAAATCTTACTTCAAACCTACAAAGCTCTCAACAAGGTTTAAGGTTTCTTCTTTGTGAAAGAGTCTTTCCTTTCAACTGTTGCCTTCTTGCTTGCTCAAGATGAGAGTTCAGTGATGCCGTTAAATTCAAAGCAGTCTGCTCCTCAGATAAATAGCATTAACTTATTATTTTCTCTATATGAATGTTTCTGTTCAGTGTCCTGTGATGACTTCTATTGTGACTCGGTGCTATATAAATAAACTGAATTGAAGTGAAGTAATCCAAAGCGTTGATAACAAAACCAGAGTACTCCAAAAGCATGAAGCCATCAGTGACTCAGCAGTCTCTTGTTTGAAGGGTGGTGGCATTGTTACAAACTCTCATGAAGTAATCCCTGGATGTACCTTTACACCTCATTAACTTTAGGAGCTGACCAATTAAAGATGGCTGCTATTTCTACCATTGTAAATATGGCTATAATTCAAAAATGTTAACATATATCTGTAACATTGGTGTAGTAGTCATTGAGTCAATTCCATCACACTGAGCACAAATAGATCACCCCTTTGGTTAAGCATTAGCATAAGGTAGCAGGCAATAAGCAATCCTACAAGACATGTCACCTTTAAATATTTTTAAATAATTCTGAATCTCACTAAATGATTTAAGTAATTAAATTAAGCTTTGTGTGCACAAACAGATAGAGAGGAAAACGACGGTAGTCTCAGAAACCAATGTTTCAGCTGACACATTGCCAGAGGATAGAGGGCTATGGAAACAGACAGCCTTGTCTGAAAACCAGTGGGCTGCCCAGTGCACAGTGAAAAGCTCGATCAACACACATTAGTTTACACAGAGTGAAGGGAGCTCATATTGTCTGGTGTTTTTAAAAAACAGACCTGTCTGATGTGCCAGCACTAATAAACCTATTCAGAGTCTGATTCGTCCCAGTGTTGTAAAAACATTGGTACTTCGCAAGAAATGTCATATCTTTTGACACTGGCCTGTGCGTAGGCGTTCCTTTTTTTTGGAATGCTTTGTGTGTTTATAAGCGTGTGCCTGTGTGTGTTTTGTATAAACTTGTGATGATGAACGACGGTCGCCTGACTCTGCTGAAGCTTCAGGCAGGAGAACGCTCAGGCGCTACCTTCCGTCCTCCCTTCCCTCTTTCCTTCCTTTCTTGCGCTGCAATTCTGATTTATCTCTCGTTGCGTCGGTGGGAGGCATTTGCATTTTTTTTCTCCCCCTCGTTTATCATAAAAAGATATCAGAGTCCCACGCTCACTTGAAAAGCTGCACGATTCACGGGAGGGTGGGAGGCAGACATAGAAAACGGCAGGTTACTTGGAAAATGTAATCAGTTACAGGTCTGTGAGTAACAGCTAAAAAAAAAGTCCACTTTTGAAGAGCTGGCAGTGGGCAGTAAGGCTGTAATCACATTACATGTGATGTGTTACATTACAGTGCTGACATTCAAAAGATGGAGGGAGAGAGTGTGGAATGATTGATCACGGGGGGTATAGTGAGGTAGATGGGGATGTGGGGGATTATACAGGAGGGAAACATGAAGGAGGGGGAGGAGGAAATTAATGATGAGTGGAAAATATTGAGTCAGGACTGCCCACTGCCTGCAGGAGAATTACTGAGAGTGCTTCCACGTGTGAGAGCACACGTGCTGGACATGAACATGTGTATCATAGCCTGTATTTTTGTTGCTATGCCAAAGGGGAAAATATATACTGTATTACATGTAGATTTTTCATGGCCTTTCCTTTTCCCAAGGCTTTTTAAAGTCATTGCGAATAAATAAGAAAATGCTTTCAACAGTCAGAGTGGCATTTACCACTCTTGACTGTGTGCACCAAGGAGAGGAGGTCAAAGAAGTTTTTCTGCATCATTTTAGATAAGATGTTTCTAATTTTAGCAGTATTACGCAGGTGGAAGAAGGCGGTTCTAGTAACATTTTTAATGTGGGAGATAAAAGACATGTCCTGATCAACAATAACACCAAGATTTTTACCGGTACATTAGAACTGGAGGCCAGATTAATGCTATCCAAGGAGGGTGAAAGACTGAAATATTTATTGACACGCCTGCTGGATTGATGACAGGTGGCATCGAGGATCCGACTCGTGCTAGATCCAAACACAGGACCAGAAGGCGGGTATTGAGCGCCAATCGTTTTTCATGAATACAAAACTAAACTAAGGATAGTAACGCACTGGGCTGCCACTGTTACACTAGTTTTTGACTCATGATTGAAATTACCCACCTTCACCCACAGCGTATCCACTTCAACTTGTTTTTGTCACATCTTGACAACTGTTTTAATCATTACTTATTCAAAAGTTCAATTCTGTTTATTTATATAGCGCCATTTCACAACAAAGTTATCTCATGGCACTTTAAAGGAACATTCACATACACAGAAAAGCCAATTAGTAAAGTTCTCTATCTAAGGAAGCCAGCAGACTCGTTGAATATTCACTTTGTCGCAGTCTCCCATCCGGAGCAAGCACAAAGGCAACAGTGGAAAGGAAAAACTCCCTTTTAACAGGAAGAAACCTCCAGCAGAACCAGGCTCAGGACAAACGGCCATCTGCTTTGACCGGCTGGGTTTGAGAGGACTGGAAGGAGAGACAAACAAACACAGAATGGCAGGTCCAGATGTTAGGGCAGGTGTACCTGTAAGACAAAAAATATGTTAAAGTATACAAAACAGGTTGAGCAGAGTAAGTAAAGACAGTAGCAGAGTGAAAAAGTGTGGTCAGTTTGTCCTCCAGCAGTCTAAACCTATAGCAGCATAACTAAAGGATAGTTCAGGAAACCCAAGCCAACCCTAACTCTAGGATTTATCATAAAGGAAAGTCTTAAGTCCAGTCTTCAAACTGGACAAAGTGTCAGCCTCATGGTCGGAAACTGGAAGTTGGTTCCACCAGAGAGGAGCCTGATAACTGAAAGATCTTCCTCCCATTCTGGTTTTGGAAACTCTAGGAACCTAAAGTAAACCTGCAGTCTGAGAGCAAAGTGTTCTGTTAGGAAAATATGGAACAATAAGATCTGTAATATAAGATGGAGTTGGTTGTTGAGAGCTTTGTAGATTAGAAGTAAGATTTTGAATTTGATTCTGAGTTTGACAGGGAGCCAGTGGAGAGAAGCTAAAACTGGAGAGAGATGATCTCTCCTATGAACTCTCATTAAAACTTTGGCAGCAGCATTTTGGATCAGCTGAAGAGTTTTTAAAGAAGTTTGTGGACACCAATACATTCATCACTGGGGTAGTTTTTTGACCTTGACACTTGTGAATGTAGCCTTTTAATTTTTTGTCATACGACAGCTCCGTTTTTTTTCTTTCGGCTTCTCCCTTCCTCAGGGGGTCGCCACACTGAACTACATACAGTTAGTCGCACAAAGACTTGGCAATTGTTTTTACGCCAGATGCCCTTTCTGACACAACCACAGACCCCCGAGCTACCATAGCCCTCTGTGTGGAGCAGAGAGCTGCTATCTAGGGTGCCCGGGGGAGCAGATGGTGTGGGTTAAAGGCCTTGCTCAAGGGCCCAGAGTGGGGCTAATGAGGGTGGAGACAGGTGTGACTGCTTCACTTATCCTACCCACATTTTTTATGTTGTCGGTACCGGGGCTTGAACCAGGGATCTTCTGATCACAAGCTCACCTTCTTAACCTCTGCGCATAGGACAGGGTACAGGATACACACTTGCATAGGACAGCTGCATGGAAGTGTGAAAATACAGCTATGACACCTGAGCATTTACAGATACTAAAGTGATAAAAGTGGGTTCAAGCAACAATTTTTCAAATGTTTTAAGAGAAAATTTGTCACACAACATGCTCAAAACAAGACTGTAAGCCTATATAGCTCATTCAAGCAAACTCAGAACCGCTGAGAATATTTTGAGACATTTGGAAGACTCCCTGGTAAATGCTGTTTATGACACAGTTGCAGCTTGACACTAAAGTCAGCTGGAAGAGGGATGGTCTTTGCAGGGTCTTCAAGTGCATACTTACATCGCAGTGGTCCTTTCATTACTTTGAATAGATCGTAGAGAATTTTGAGCAGGAACAAAGCAGCATGCGGTATCATGGTTGTGGTGTTTGTCTTGATCATAATGCATGTGTATTGTGTTCCATACTGGAGCATGTGGAAGACTAGTACCACAGTGTACCAGCATAGCTTGGTCATCAAGAATTGGAAGGACTTGCGACACTTGTCTCCAGCTTAAGCCACAACTCAAAGAAATAGAAAATAGCAACACATTTTTTTTTGATGAATACTGAGTCTTCTCATGATTGTTGTTGGATAAAAATATCCTTTCATTATCTACTTACTTAAAAAGAGCCACACATCAAGTCAGAAGATTTTTTGTTAACTCTGTTTACTTGCAAGGGCATAGTTCACATGGCTTCTCATTGAAGCCCCTTTCCGTGAAGATCTGCACTCGACGGTGTACAGGAAGTGTTAACAGTGATAACATTAGCAGTGATAAACATCCATAAATATTTACCTAAATTCCCCTGACAATTGCCTTCACACTGAAGAAAGTCTCTTCAATATTTTTGCAATCAAACCATATTCTAATAAATTGTGCAGGGTCCTCATCCAGTAAGAAAGTAGCCAGCTGAAGAAATAGGGAAACAAAATTCACAGGTCTTAGCATAAAATGATTTTAAGGGCCTAGACTGACAATCAAATGGTGGCAAATTGGTCGAAGTTGGGGGAATTTTGTAAAGACCATGGATGTTATCACTTACTAATGTTAAATTAATAATGAACCTTGCATGTGAAGTCAAGAGAGTCTTTTTGTCTCCTCAGAGAGGAGTCTAATAACTGATAACTTCTGACGCCTTCAAAAACTGTGAGCTGTGAAGCAGAGGTCGTCCTGACCTCGCCTCTGTCTGATAACGGGTGTTTAAGCTTTTCTTAACTCTTTGAACGCAGGCAAACCTTGGACCAGAGCTTCATATAACTCATTTGTAAGCCTCTTTTCTGAACTATTAATAAAAAAAATAAAAAAAATATGAACACTCGTAACGATTATACTGTAATAATCTCAGATTTAAAAGCACACCTGGAAGATTATTTATGTGGCAGGCAAAAAAATAAAAACCTCATGCAATCTAGTCCACATGTGTAACTCCATCTGAAATGTGTCTCACTGACCCAACATTTTGAGGACACTGGATTATATTATATTGAGCATGTTTTAATGCCACTGTGTGTTGGATAACATTTGTGTTTTGCTGTAATTTCTTGTCAAATTAATTTATTGTGAGTATAAATCCAAAGCCTAGCATCAATGATGGACACTGTGTTGGCATAAATAGATAAAAATCTAACACAGTGACAATTCTTTGTTTCCATACATATTGGTGAACATAGTTCAGGTTATTTTCACAGATGTATCAGATTTATAGATTAAGTATAAAGTATGCACACTAACTCAAACAGTTAAAAGGAGTCAGTCTCCCCACCATCACAGACATCTACACCTCCAGATGCAGGAAGAGGGCCACCTGCATCATGAAGGACCCCACTCACCCAGCACACACACTTTTTGCCCCTCTCCCCTCAGGAAGGAGGTTGAGGAGCATTAAGTGTAGAACCACTAGACTGAGGAACAGCTTCTACCCTGAGGCTGTTAGACTCATGAATATCTAACCAGAATAATCACTGTGAAATATCACATCATGTTGCTGCTGATCTGTTTCATGTTGCTGCTGATCTGTTTCATGTTGCTGCTGATCTGTTTCATGTTGCTGCTGATCTGTTTCATGTTGCTGCTGATCTGTTTCATGTTGCTGCTGATCTGTTTCATGTTGCTGCTGATCTGTTTCATGTTGCTGCTGATCTGTTTCATGTTGCTGCTGATCTGTTTCATGTTGCTGCTGATCTGTTTCATGTTGCTGCTGATCTGTTTCATGTTGCTGCTGATCTGTTTCATGTTGCTGCTGATCTGTTTCATGTTGCTGCTGATCTGTTTCATGTTGCTGCTGATCTGTTTCATGTTGCTGCTGATCTGTTTCATGTTGCTGCTGATCTGTTTCATGTTGCTGCTGATCTGTTTCATGTTGCTGCTGATCTGTTTCATGTTGCTGCTGATCTGTTTCATGTTGCTGCTGATCTGTTTCATGTTGCTGCTGATCTGTTTCATGTTGCTGCTGATCTGTTTCATGTTGCTGCTGATCTGTTTCATGTTGCTGCTGATCTGTTTCATGTTGCTGCTGATCTGTTTCATGTTGCTGCTGATCTGTTTCATGTTGCTGCTGATCTGTTTCATGTTGCTGCTGATCTGTTTCATGTTGCTGCTGATCTGTTTCATGTTGCTGCTGATCTGTTTCATGTTGCTGCTGATCTGTTTCATGTTGCTGCTGATCTGTTTCATGTTGCTGCTGATCTGTTTCATGTTGCTGCTGATCTGTTTCATGTTGCTGCTGATCTGTTTCATGTTGCTGCTGATCTGTTTCATGTTGCTGCTGATCTGTTTCATGTTGCTGCTGATCTGTTTCATGTTGCTGCTGATCTGTTTCATGTTGCTGCTGATCTGTTTCATGTTGCTGCTGATCTGTTTCATGTTGCTGCTGATCTGTTTCATGTTGCTGCTGATCTGTTTCATGTTGCTGCTGATCTGTTTCATGTTGCTGCTGATCTGTTTCATGTTGCTGCTGATCTGTTTCATGTTGCTGCTGATCTGTTTCATGTTGCTGCTGATCTGTTTCATGTTGCTGCTGATCTGTTTCATGTTGCTGCTGATCTGTTTCATGTTGCTGCTGATCTGTTTCATGTTGCTGCTGATCTGTTTCATGTTGCTGCTGATCTGTTTCATGTTGCTGCTGATCTGTTTCATGTTGCTGCTGATCTGTTTCATGTTGCTGCTGATCTGTTTCATGTTGCTGCTGATCTGTTTCATGTTGCTGCTGATCTGTTTCATGTTGCTGCTGATCTGTTTCATGTTGCTGCTGATCTGTTTCATGTTGCTGCTGATCTGTTTCATGTTGCTGCTGATCTGTTTCATGTTGCTGCTGATCTGTTTCATGTTGCTGCTGATCTGTTTCATGTTGCTGCTGATCTGTTTCATGTTGCTGCTGATCTGTTTCATGTTGCTGCTGATCTGTTTCATGTTGCTGCTGATCTGTTTCATGTTGCTGCTGATCTGTTTCATGTTGCTGCTGATCTGTTTCATGTTGCTGCTGATCTGTTTCATGTTGCTGCTGATCTGTTTCATGTTGCTGCTGATCTGTTTCATGTTGCTGCTGATCTGTTTCATGTTGCTGCTGATCTGTTTCATGTTGCTGCTGATCTGTTTCATGTTGCTGCTGATCTGTTTCATGTTGCTGCTGATCTGTTTCATGTTGCTGCTGATCTGTTTCATGTTGCTGCTGATCTGTTTCATGTTGCTGCTGATCTGTTTCATGTTGCTGCTGATCTGTTTCATGTTGCTGCTGATCTGTTTCATGTTGCTGCTGATCTGTTTCATGTTGCTGCTGATCTGTTTCATGTTGCTGCTGATCTGTTTCATGTTGCTGCTGATCTGTTTCATGTTGCTGCTGATCTGTTTCATGTTGCTGCTGATCTGTTTCATGTTG
>JBBPBX010079065.1:0-16478 GCA_038048925.1 Garcialebias charrua
TCATGTTTAGTCAGTTTCACTACATAAACTTGACTAGCTAATTAACATTTTCTCTTTTAACAAGCATCTTGAATCGTTTTTTTTTATATCTGTCATTTAGCATTTTGTAAATGGAAAGCCCACCCCTGAGTATCCCAACCCAGTAGTTGCATTACAAGTGCAGAACCAGACCAGGGAGCAACTTGGAGGCTGTCGAAAGCCACCCAAACATCGGTATGCCTTCATGCTAGTTATATTATATTTAAAATACACTAGCTACATAACTATGGCTAGTTGCACTTAATGTTACACCACTTTAAAGAGCAGCAGGTAAATAGACAATTAAAAAATACAGTAGTAAATGGGAATTGAATACTTGTATATTGCACTTAAGTCACTGTAAATAAGAACATGTTTACCAACTTGCAGGTTTAATCAATAACAATCATGTACAAAATGTGTATACAGATGCAGTTTCATTGAGCCGAATGCTTCCAGCTCCACATCTTGTGCTGATGATGATGAAGAAGAGAGTCAACAGCATGCTGATGACTATGGTGAGTGAGATGTATATTGTTAATTAGTACTGTTTTAAAATGATTGTAAGGCTGCCCTGGATATCTAAACTCTCTGTATTGTGCTGAATGATGGAATACGCAGAAATAAATTTCTGGCAGTGAATCTCTCTCATTTTATTATAACATTCACTCTGAGAGGCTGAAACAAACAATCATACAACAATGTCGAATGCAATGGAACAAAATCCAAAAGTACTGAAATAACTGATTTATTTCACTGGCATGTTACATAGTAGTCAAAGAAAAATACATCAAGCTTGCTCTTCATTTCTTCCCATTTTGCAACATCAAAGTGTATTCTTTCCAGGTGGTAGTCCTCTTCACATTTAATAAAGAAATCACACCATGACATACCTGTGAGCCCAAGCTGACCCATTATTTGGTAATGGTAGGCATGACACTCTTTTAGTTTATAGGTACCATCTGCCTGCTTGTAAAGGTAGGGGCACTCTGTGAAGCTGTTCTTAGAAGGGCACTTAATTTCTAAAAGCCCATAGCTTGGGCGTTCACTCCCTGCCCTCTCTACCACCTTACGGTCAGGTGATGTACCAAGATGTGGGGCATGGGGATTTACAACAAAACCACATGGATACACTTGATTACCTGTGAGAATAGTGTAATGTATGGCTGCATTGGGCTCTTGTTCTACACCTCTCTTCATGGCCTTTGTTTGTACTGCTGCTGCACTCTTTAAGCTTGTAGCAAGTTTTTCATGGTCGGCTCTTCTAGAGCAGATTCTTTTAAATGAAGTTGATGTGATTCGGGCAGACCTTGCATGGAACCACAAATAGTTTGTGCTCTGTGCTCTAGTTTCCCTTTCCAGAGTGATAGAATCAGCCAATGAAATGCTCAGTTCTGTGTAATGTTGCGTGGCACTCTCATTCAGAGCAGTGCAGAAGCTGGTGGCTTGGTGCGGCAGAGGAAAGTTGGGCAAGTCATCTGGTTGGCTGACAGGAGCTGCTCCAAGATCAATTTGGACAATAAGTGGCAGCTGTAAAAGATGAAAAATATAAATTATCATTAAAATGCAACTTTTTTTCTTTACAGATAGTCCAGAGCAACCCCCAGAGCAGGGGACGGAAGAGGTGCAGGAGATGGAAGAGGAGCAGGGGACGGAGAAGGAAAAGAAATTAGAAGAGGAAAACAACAACATGAAATTGAAATTGACATTACAAGAAACTGAAATACAAAACCTGAAAGCACAAATTGACACACTTAAAAAGAAAAGTCTGACACCTGAACTCCTTGAAAGCAGTAAAATCCCAAAAATGTTTGAATACAGTACTGGCTTTACATACAAACGATTCAACCAACTGTGCACAATATTTGACATCCAAAATGATCCCCACGCCGCTCAAGTAAATGTACCCCTAACATACAAACGTAATGATTGGGACATTAGGGAGATGCCCCTTCGTAGTCAGCTGCTGTTTGTTTTAATTAAACTCCGCAACAACGAAGATCTGAAAAGCCTTGCATTTAGATTTAATATACACATGCAAGCAGCAAGTAATATTTTCAATTCATGGATTCATTATATGTTTGATATTTTGGGTGAATTACCCATTTGGCCTCACAGAGACGTCATTATGCAAAACATGCCTGAAACCTACAAAGCCGACTACCCATCTACATTTGCTATATTAGACTGCACAGAGCTGAAAATAGAAAGGCCAACATCACTGGTGTTACAAAGTCAGAGCTTTTCAAATTACAAAAACACCAACACCCTGAAATCACTCGTTGCCTGTGACCCCCGTGGTGCTGTCATTTTTTCATCTGTTCTCTTCACAGGATCCATGTCTGACAAGGAGATTGTCAGACAGTGTGGAATCATCCCCTTACTAGAGACACTTATAGACAATGGCTATTTGCAAAAAGGGGATGGCGTAATGGCTGATAAGGGTTTTTTGATTGAGGATGAAATTAAAGCAATCGGACTGCAGTTAAACATGCCACCATTTTCGAGGTCCAAGAGGCAAATGCCAGCAGGAGATGTTCTGGAGACAAAGCGTATTGCAAAGCACAGGGTGCACATAGAGCGGGCTATTGCTAAAATAAAAAAGTTCAAGATAGTGTCTGGTAAAATTCCTAACACAAGATTAGGAATCATAAATCACATCTGGTATGTGGTAAGCATGCTTTCAAACTTCCAGCCACACATACTGAAGGGACAGTAGTAGCATCCATTAGTAAATCACATGACTTACACTTAACATGTTTTTTTAATCACCACTGTTAAGCTGTCTGTTTACATGAGCTGTGGAAGATGCTAGACAAATAAAGATTTCTGGATACTATGTGGCTCAGTCCTCAATGTATTTATGTCTATATTACTGTATCTGTCAGCCTGATGCAAATTATTTTTCTCTTTTTATCACATAAGCAAGCACCTTATTATAATATGTAAATTGCTTTTTTTAATGAAACAACAAACCTGAAGAGATTTGTTTTTTGCACAACATCAAGAAGTGCTACTTGAAGACTGGGTTTCAAATCTGTGCTTCTCACCTGGTGGCTTAGTCCGCACCCCACAGCATACTTCTTGCCTCCAACTTCAACCTCTGGTGCAGAGGCATCTGTGATATAGCTTATGGGTGCATCTGACATCTCCCTCAGTAGACTATATGCTCCTGTACCTAACTCTTTCCTATGAAAAAATAATTTGGAGGTGAGTATTGTCTGATGTCACAGTGCACAGGAATACACTGAACAGTGTGACTAACAATGTTGCTGTAGTATAGGTGAAGAAAAAAAACATACTTATTGTGGATAAAACTGGACATGATGGGTTTCCGCTTGCGGTTCACTTTGGCCTTGGCTACCACCACACTGCTTACAGGTTGTCCATGAATTTTCTTCCCCCTGGCTTTGTGCCACTGCTGGGGCTGGCTTGTGCATGAGATGTCAGCATTTCTTGCACGGCACAGGTCCACGGTGTGCATAAGGCCCACAATATGTGAGCAAAAACCTGGTAACCTGTTTTAAGAAAACAGTAGCATAAGCTCTATTTAATGCTTTTGACAATAATGTAACTAGCTACACCTGCAATCGAAATTATTCAACACCCCAATCATTTTAATGTTTTATCATTTAAAGTTTTTCATTCAATTTTTTCCAAACAGCACAGGGAAAATGGACTAAAATCCGAGACTAGAGGTGTGGAAAGTTTGTCAGCACTTAACAACTCATTTATTGGCAGTTATAAAAGCTAAAGGATGCACCACAAAATACTATGTTTAGGGGTTGATTAATACTGCACACTCAAATGTCTTAAAATACTTCTTTATTTTTATTTAAACTTCAAACTTAGGTAAACTTTTGTTGTCACAATGATTCAAATATGTATCAGTAAAAGCTAGTTCAATGAAGTGTTTTTGTCATCCACACTACTAATGTCTGTTGAGATTGTGGGGGTTGAACATGTTTGATTACAACTACTTACAATAAATGCACGAGTGCTATAATATAATAATAAATAATATATATATTAAATAATATATATAATATATAATAAAAACATATAATCTAAGGTAGATCCATGAACAGAGTAACAAGCTAGCCTCTGCTCTGAATACAGTTACTAGCTTAACTTACCGAGCTAACTTACCGGTATTACTTAATAAATTTGACTTTTACAGTACTTAACTAACAAAAAATAGAACTTGAAAAAGAAAACTTACCCTGCAGTGCAGGAGCAGGACTGGTCCACAAGCGTATTCTGGTTGCATTTGAGGTAAAGGTCATGGGGTTTCTCAGATTTTGCTTGAGACCGGTATGCTTTAGCCTCAAGGATCGTTGTGTCTCCTTCGTAACGTACTGTAATATTTTGAATATATCCCTCCACTGCATATTGTAACCCCTTTTGCCTTGATCTGGAGGATATTGCGCTGGTATTGCTCCAAAATGAGTCACTAACACGCACTGGTATACAAGCTATCCCCGTCATGACGCGCTAACACTCACCGGCTACAGAAAGCTTGACGGGCGTAGCAACAGTAACTAAGGGGGCGGGGCTTCTGCGAAAGGTCAATTGGAGAAAGCAATCAAATTATTAGAAGGTTTACAAGGAGAAGAAACACTGCAAAAGCTACGCAAGTTAAAATTAGAACTAAATGAATTTATTGACAAGAAAAATAAATTCTTGATACAAAGACTTAGATTAGACAATTTTGAATACGGTAATAAATCAGGAAACTTTTTAGCTAATCAACTCAAATTAAACAAAGAAAAAACATCTATATATGGTATTAAAGATAAAAATGGAAATATAATTCATGATGAGGGAAAAGTAAATAGTGTTTTTAAAGATTTCTATAAAACTCTATACACTCCACAAATAAATCCATCTAATGAGGATATTAATAAATTCTTAGAGAGAATAACACTTCCAAAACTAAATATTAGTCAATCATCAAAACTAGACTCACCATTAACATTAGACGAGCTCCATGAAGCAATTAAAAGCATGCCTAATAAGAAATCTCCAGGTCCTGATGGATATCCAGTGGAATTCTATAAAATACTCTGGGACATACTGGAACCAATATTTTACAGAATGCTACTTGAATCAGAGGAAAATGGCAGGTTACCAACACATATGAATTCAGCCAACATTAGTCTCCTATTAAAACCAGGCAAAGACCCAGTATTACCTACCAGTTATCGTCCAATCTCTCTTATTAATGTTGATGTTAAAATAATTTGTAAAGTCTTATCTAAAAGACTAGAGAAGATAACTCCTGTTATTATACATCCAGACCAAACCGGATTCATAAAAGGAAGACACTCAAACTCAAATACACGCAGATTATATAATATAATAGAGTATTCATATTTTAAAAATATTGAAACAGCTATTTTTTCATTAGATGCTGAAAAAGCATTTGATAGAGTAAATTGGAATTTCTTATTTGCTACCTTAAATAAATTTGGATTTGGGAATTACTTCATTAATTGGTTAAAAATATTATATAGTTCACCAACAGCGTGCGTCAGGACAAATAATCAATTATCTTCAAGCTTCTGTTTACAGAGGGGAACCAGGCAAGGTTGCCCACTTTCACCAGCATTATTTGCTATTTTTATTGAACCTTTAGCAGCAGCAATAAGGCAAAGTGCTGATATTAAAGGCATAAAGGGTAGAAACATAGAACATAAAATTAGTCTTTATGCTGACGATGTTTTGCTTTTTCTTGAGAACTCAGGAAACTCAATATCTAATGTTATCAAGTTAATAAACTCATTTTCAAAAGTTTCTGATTATTCTATAAACTGGACAAAATCTACAGTTCTTCCAATAAATTGCGTGTTTAATAATTCTCTTAATGAAAGACTACAATCAGGTAACATTAAATATTTAGGTGTTAATATCTCTCCTAAATTGGAGGATTTAATAAAATTAAATCATATCCCACTATTAAAGAAAATTGAAGACGATCTTACTAGATGGAGATCTCTACCCATATCACTTATGGGAAGAGTTGCCTCAGTAAAAATGATGGTGCTGCCGAGAATAAATTATTTATTCTCAATGATTCCAAATAAACCTTCAACTGAATGGTTTAAGTCCCTGGACTCTTCTATATCTAAATTCCTTTGGAAAAATAAAACTCCACGTATTAGTTTAAAAACATTACAGAAATCTAAAGATACCGGAGGATTAGAACTTCCAAACTTTTATTACTACTATTTAGCCAACAGGTTACAATATATATCAAAGTGGTTAAAACCGAATGCACTAGATGAAACTTGGATAGATATAGAACAAACTTTATGTAATAATATTAGGATTTCAGATCTACCATTTATCAGTACAGATTTAAAAAGACATGTCTGCTTTAAGAGCATCAATATTAGCTCATCTCTGACAGCATGGTGGGAGTATCTGAAAATGACAAAGTCTTCACTACTCCCATGTAGACATACACCTCTCTGGAACAATCCTGACATTCAACAAGAAAATAATATGTTAAATTTCCCAGGTTGGAGAATGAAAGGTATTGAATGTCTGGAACACATATTTGAGGGTATAGACTTTATTCCATTTAATAAATTAATAATACAATATGACATTGATAATAAATATTTCCTACAATACCAACAAATTAAGTCAATTGTAAAAAAGAAATTTAAGCTTAATAAAACATTGTTGGAAACACCAACATGTGTGTTAGAGTTTATTAATTTTCAACCACCCAAATTATTATCTAAAATATACAAAAAATTGTCTAGAATCGATGACTCGATAGCACTACCTGTTGAAAAATGGGAGTCAGATTTATCAATCAACCTTGAACAAAAAATTTCGTCTCAAGTATGTTCAAATACTTTTAAATTTACTAGAATCTCCAATTTACAATTAATACCATACCATACCATACCATTTTATTTATAAAGCACTTTAAACAGGAACAAGTCCACACCAAAGTGCTGGACAAACAAACACGCAATATAATACAATATAAGGTTCTCTATAGAGTACATTATACAGGTCAGAGAATGTTTAAGATGGGCTTTATACCATCTAACAAGTGCTCACAGTGCATAAGTAATACACCTGATGATTATATTCACGCGCTCTGGTTCTGTCCACCCGTTCAGAGGTTCTGGGTACAGGTATGTGAAGACTTGTCTAAATGTTTGAAAATTAATATCCCACTCTCTCCATCTGTTTGCTTATTGGGTATCTTTGAAGATGTTATACTAGAAAAAAATACATCCTATATGCTTTTCACTGCCTTATGCATCGCAAAGAAAACCATACTCGTAAATTGGAAAAATAAAAATAATCTTAGCATTAATCAGTATAAAAATCTTCTGTTAGATCATATTAGTCTTGAAACAGCATCTGCCGACACATTGGATCAACCTATTTGGCATTCTTTGATCGGCTCCGTTACGTAGTGAGGGTGGGGGGTCTGGGATGTGGCCTTGTGGGGCATTGGGACTGGAGGGGGGGAGGTTGGGGTTTGGGGCGCCGGGGGGTTGGGGCTGCTTGGGCGGGGAGGACCTTGTCTTCGACCTGGGGAGGACCGGGGGGGTTCTGGGGGATATCTGCTAGGGGCGGCATGCGGGCCCTCGGGTGGTCGGTGGCGGCGGTCATGGGTCGCCGGTCGGTGACCCGGCTGTGCTGGGGTGGTTTCGGGGCGGGTGCCGGGGGCTTGGGACTCTGGGGGCGTGTCGTCCCCGGGCTTGGGCCTGGTGGGGGTCGGGGGTCTTGGGCTCTGGCGGGCGGGTCGCCGGGCTATGGGCTGGCTGGCGCTCTGGTGCCCGGCTCTGGCCGGGGGCCCTCGGCTCGCTGGTGGGTTGGGGGTTCATATGCTGGGGGGTGGGTGTCTGGGGACGTGACTGGTGGCCAATGGGAGGGGGTGGGCAAACCTAGCCTGGGTGTCTAATGTGTTATGTGTTCTGAAAGTTGTTAATATGAAGGGTGGGTGTAGTATTTCTTCTGGGGTGGGGATTAAGTGGATGTCCTTGATGACGGTCCTTGACTATGCTTGGCCGATGTGCGGGCCATGGTTGTGGCCTGTTCTTGGTGCTTCCTGGCTCTGTCGGCGGTTGGGCGGGCGCTCTTGGCCGTGTCGTCCATGTTGGATTTTGTGTCTTCTTGGACGGCGGGCTGACTGCGGTTCGCAGGGGTCGTGGCGGCCCTGGTGGGTGTGGGCTGTTGGCTCTGCTGTTGGCGGCCCCCGGGGCCGTGTCCCTCTCTGGTCTTGGCTCAATGGCCTGGCGGTCGGAGAGGTGTTTCTTTTACATCGCTCCTTGGGTGGACCCTGGCAAACTGGAGGGGGGGTACGCAGGGTCAGCGGGGGAGCTGACTCGCTGTGGGAGCACTGTGCCTGCAGATATTTTCTCCCCATCCCTCACCACACACCTCCGCCCTCTTCATCTTAAATTAATACATGTAGGGAATTTGAGTCTCGGGTGTGCTGCAATGGTTTTACATCTCTGTTGTTCAGAGCACCTGGGACTCAATTTTATATACACTTTAGACATTCATTCATAAACATCTTCATAAAAGTCACATATAGGGAATGGAGTGAGCACTATGGCTATGGGTGGCGGGATGACATCAATCTCGCCCCCATGCCTATGCTCACTCAACATTATGCATTTAGACAATTAGGGCCTGGGTTAGAGTTGGAGTGGAGGGGAAACTGGTACAATGCTAGCCTTTGCTCCTTCTCTTTCCCTTTTAAGTACACTTTACAACAACACTCACCAACAGTACATTTGGGGACGGGGGTGTGTGTGTCGGGGTCTTGATTTGTTAATTTCAATTTTATTTATTTATGTATTTATTTATATATATATATTATTTATTTATTTTTCTCTTACCCCCCTGGTTGCCTGGCGGACATTCTGGGGGTGGGCCGTCAGGGGTTGTGCTGGGGTGTGGGGGGGTTCGGGGCCTGCGGGTTCGCCGTGGGCGGGGCTGGCAGTGCGCTCCCCCTGGGGCTGCTTGGGCTCGGGTGTCCTGTCCTGTCGGCAGGGCGCGGGGTGGGCCGGATCTTGGATGTCTACTACTCTCCACCCCAGAATGAATGGGCCTACCTCCTGGGTTTGGATGTGGGCTGCCCCATGTAGGGGGCAGGTACATGTCTTGGACCTAGGGGGTATAGAGTGTGCATCGGGATTATGAATGGAGCGTGTCGTTATTGTTTGTCTTTCTGTGACTGAGGGTGAGGATGAGGGTGGGTGTGAATGAGTGTGTCTGTGTATGAATGTTTAAGTGTCAGGCTGGGATTTGGACTGCCCCCTCTCTGATACTTCTGAGGCTACCTAGTGTCGCGCTCCTGCCACGTGGCCCCCTGGTGGGTGTTCCTCTGCCTGCGGGCGTGCTTGGGGCCCTCACATCTGGGGCTGGGCGCTTGGGCGTTTGTCGGCTCGGCCTGGTGGCTGCCTGGTGGGGCTCGGGTCCTCTGGTCCTGTCGGGTCTGGGCCTGAGGGATGGGCGTCCCCGGTGCCCGAGCCTCGGTGACCGGCCCTGGGGCTACGTCGGTGCAGCGGGCTCCGGCGGGGGCCTTGTATTCATTCAACCTTTATTTATACAGGCTAGCCTCGTTGAGTCACGGGGACTCATTTACAAGAGGGACCTGTCTCACTCACACCAAACAACCATCCACTCTCACACTCACACCTAGGGTCAATTTAGAGTCACCAATCAGCCTAACAAGCATGTTTTTTGGTCTGTGGGAGGAAACCGGAGTACCCGGAGGAAACCCACGCATGCACGGGGAGAACATGCAAACTCCACCCAGAAAGGCCCCGGACCGGGATTTGAACCGGCAACCTTCTCGCTGAGAGGCAGCAGCTCTACCAGTTGTGCCACCGTGCTGCCCGTGTATTTGTCGCAGTTGACCCCGGGGGGTCATTGTGTGTGGTCGCTGGTGGGGTTCGTCCGGTTCTTCCCCTTGGTCGGATCTGGGGAGTGGACGAGTGGCTCGTCCTGTTCGGGTGGTCCTGGGGACTCTGGGCTCGGGGTCCTTCCTGGGGTCTTGGGCTTTGATCGCCCCTTCGTCTGTCTCGGGCTTTGGGGGGACGGATCTCTGATGCTTCACAGTCGCTGCTAAATGTTCTATTGGAGGAACCTTATTCACTTATGCATGCTCACAACCACACACAATTGGATGCAGGGATGTATATGTAGATATATGCAGATATGTAGATGGGTATATAAATGAATATAAATGTATATGTATGTATACTGTATATATATTTGTAGGTATGGGTATGTGTATTTATAGAATTCTACTGCAAGGTCATGAATATTATTAGTCTTTATGCTTGTATGTTTCGTTGCTGTGTTCTGTCATGTGCTTTGCAGGATTGTGGACGGAGGTTTGGTGTGTTTGCCTTGTGCTCTTTTTGTGGATAATTGTTGTTTTGTTGTCTTACTTTCTCTTTTCTTTCTTTCTCTCAAAAAAAAAATACATATTGGAGTGAGAGGATGGCTATAAGGTGTGAAGGGAGGCCATCTATAAATGGAAAAAAAAAGAAAAGAAAAAAAAGAAATTGTGGACCTAAAAAAATTAATAAGCGTTTTAAAAATTGTGGAACTAATTTTTTGGTTAGCGTTACCCACCACTGCATATTTTCCAAACTGTAAATTATGGATCTGGTCAGCTGGTCTCTCAACACAATTTATCACATTTTCTCGATGAGAAGACAGGGCGAAGGAGAGCCCTCCTTCCCCGACGGGACATTTGCGGCCGGATACATGAAGGATTCCTGGGGCAGAGGAAGATTGTGTGTCTGTCCATATTGTCAGTCGAGGACGCTGAAGATGTGTACATACAGTAATTGGATTTATGATAACAGGATTTCTGCTTTTTGGAGTTGGTGGTTACCTGCCATATCGACATTGCAAATTCAAAAAACATCAGCAGCTGTTCTGGCCATTGTGAATCTGTCTGGCCTATGTGAGGGGATGTGCCGTGCTGTGAACACTCAGATTCAGATGCTGTGTGAGCTGAGCCGTAAGCTGGACATGATTCTTGCTGAGAATCGCAGGCTATTTGTGGCTCCTGAATCTCGCTGGTGAGAAGGAATTGACCTTGGAGAATTTACAAACTCGGCTCGTCGGTACTGACCACAAATTTGACTGTTTGGAGCCACCATTGAGATGTACTAGTGAGACTGTAAGGCAGACGGGAAATTTACGGAGTCAGCCTGACCCAAAACAACTGTTTTTATCTGAATCTGGCTCCCCCGTGTTGGCCTTGGAAGGCTGACTATCTCAAATTCTCCTGGATGTTATATGAACAAGATGCTCTGCTCCCAATACCCGTTCCCTTCTCCAAGGACATCTGTGGACCTTTGTCAGGGTTCTACCGAGGCCAGCTGATAAACATTGCACCATCACTTGTCATGGACTATGGCTGGGGGGGGGGGGCGCTATCTGGAACAGTGTTCACAGACTAAAGCCTCCAGTATAGCTGTGCGTTGTGTCCAGCGCCGCTGGACTCGCGTGTGCTACGCGCCGGCAGTTCAAATTATACTCTGTGCAAGCGCAGCTCTCTGGAGTGCAGGCTCCAGCAGCTGCAGCCGGGCGGAGCGTTTACCTACAGGACAAATTGAGGTCGCTGATTGGTCATTTGCTGACACGCGAGGCAGTTTATCAACGCGCGCGCGTAGGCGGTCGTAAAATTTGAGCTTGGCGCGTTCACGCCCGCAATCAAAGGCTTTTGCCGCGGCGCTCACACGGCGTGCCGCGGCGCTCGGACTCACGCGGAGCTATACTGGGGGCTTTACGTACAAACGCACACATGCATGCACTCACTCGCACAGCTATAAACACACTCCCCTCAACTCACCGCCTTAACTGGCCTTCCTCCTTTTGCCCCCCCAGCGCGGTAACCTTGGTTGGATGTGAGGCGCTAGGTGGCTGCAGTCTCATGAGAGGTGCTGCCTGTTTTGTTAGATAAGGAAAAGGGAACACGAGGAAAGAGGAGGTTAAAAAAATATCATATCTCACACTGTGTTCCTAACAGGACACAATGTGAAGTTGCAAATAAACCTCAGCACAGAAAAGCAACATACAAAGGACATAATAAGACATATACATGTGGAGTGGGTGAGGGTGAAGTGGGATGTTACAACTTGGGCAGCCTGTGCTGAGAGCACCCCATCCCACTTCCCCCTCACCCACTCCACATGTGTCTTATTATGTCCTTTGTATGTTGCTTTTCTGTGCTGAGGTTTATTTGCAACTTCACATTGTGTCCTGTTAGGAACACAATGTGAGATATGATTTTTTTTTACCTCCTCTTTCCTCACGTTCCCTTTTCCTTATCTAATGAAAAAGGCAGCGCCTCTCATGAGGCTACAGCCTCAGGCACCCATCTACCAATGTCCATGTTGTTTGGTTGTTTGTGTTTCTTTGGTAGGGCTTACTGAAATAACATTTTGGTGTGCTTCTGTGCAATGACAATAAAGGCAGATTATGATTCAGTTTTACTTATTGTTTTCTTTGATAATCTAATTGTTTGGTGTCTCACATCCACATATTTAAATTAAACCTTTATAATATTAGAGGCACAAAACTGACTATGCGATTTAAAACTCAAAACCTATAGAAAAGTTCATTTCACAAGATCTTTGTTTCTAGTTCTTCTGAGGATTAGTTACTGTTCAAGAGCAGGCTGTCGGTGGGAAAAGCACCGACTAATTTAATCAGAAGGGGAATGAGATGTAAAAATAGAACATAATGTTGTCCAAAACAAACTTTAATGTACTATAAGGAAGAAAAACAACAAAAACAGAGAAAACCTCTGTTTTAAAAAATCCCATGAGAAAACTACAAGATTTTAATTGATGAAAGTATCAGAAAGTTCAATTCCACTTTTTATCGAGATATCTTTAGTACCACTGGACAGATTTTAAGATTGCCGTCACTCAAAATTTGACCAACACATAAAGGGATTTAACTGGACACATACGTCGAGTGTCTTGACAACTAAAGATTCTTCATAAAATTGTTGAAAACAATATTTTCAACATTGACCTAAATAGATAAAACTCTATTATTTAATTAAACACAAGATAATATTTGTCTTAAACTCTGATTGGGGAGGGGGGGGGGGCAGGATCTGCAATCCTTCATGCTGCTGTGATCATTTATACTCATCTGCTCACACAGACTCATGTTCGTGCTGCTGTTGTTCTGCGTTTTCTTTTTTTACTACTAGTGCTTAGTGTATTTCTTAGTTTAGTGTTTTTCTTAGTTCATATCTTAGACCTTATTACTGTTTTTCTTTTACATGTTATACTTTTGTTGGGTGTAACTGGGACCCTGTGTACACAATTTCGTTCCACCACATGAGATGCGAAGGACAATAAAGAAAACCTTCTAGGTGTTCCCGTTCTGTTTCTGCTCATCTCGTAATCTCCGCCCTACATGTAAGTTTGGCTGCCACGTCAGACCCTTTTCGCTGATTGTAATAAATATTATTTATTTACCCATCAGTTCCCGAGTCCTGTCTACACCTGAGTTCAACCTCATGCACAGATCACGACAAATGCTAAGACTTTAAATTAGAATTTGTATTTTCAGCGTGAACAGAACATATTACAGTGATTGTCTTTTTACTGGAAAAATCAAAATCAGGTGTAAACAAAATCTCTAAGTGTGACCCAGTTTGTTTGTACGTGATCCTTTGACGTGATTTGTCCTCACCGGTGTTGTGAGCCTCCAGCTGAGACAGAGAGTTAACAGCGACTTTACACAGAGAGCAGTACAGAAGCTTTTTGGCCTTCTCCTCCTCAGACTCTGCTGAGGGAGCACCATCCTGGGAGCATGAGGTCTGCACGGGTGGAGCAGAGGAGGACGTGGAGGTGACTGGAGCTGGAGGGGAGGATTTAGAAGAAGAGGAGGACGACGAGGAAGAAGACAAAAGGCCTGGAGCTGGCAGAGCAGAGGGGGGGCTGGAGGGTGGAGGCTCACTGCCTGCTCTGCTGGAGATGGAGGAGAGAGGAGAGGTGGAGGACGGGTGAAAGGGTTCTGGACGGAGAAAGAAATAAAAGAAGATGAAACTTTAAACATTGACTGTGACTGCAGATCAGAGGTATCAGAAGAGAAACCAACCTGAGCTGTTCGTAGAGGTGGAGTGGGCAGGATCACAGCTTCTCCCATTGGTCTTTGCAGCGACAGACTGTTTGGCTTTAGTCTTATTCTCCTGAGATTTAAGCTTTTTAGTATGACGGCTGCCTCTGAAATGAGAATCTGCCTGTAACTGAAAATACAGAGGACAGAAATATTTTAGCATTTCCCTTTGCTTTTGTTCTGATGTTGCAGATTTTAATGTTCATTTTGTTTCTCTGCAAGTGCATACAACAGCAGCTAGCTGAAGCACAACCAAGAGGCCAAAGACGACACTAATAGAGGTGCAGCTCTTTGGCAGGGATTGGAGGGTCTGTCCATATGACCATTATAAATTACACAGGGCTGGACTTCAAGAAATAGTGGAAAGAAAAAGCCCTGGCTTACAGACAAAAAAATCTGGCAAAGTTCTTCCCTAAACCTGTGAAAGTAGGTTCTGCAGCCAGATGGGACCATACTCAAACTATTAGGCTTTCAACGACAACACAATGTCTGAGAACAATCAACAAAATCATCAATTTCATAATGCTGAGAACCCCATCCCTACAGTGAAGCATGGTGGTGGTGTTATAAAGCAGTTTTCATCAATAGAACCTGGAAAACTGGCCAGAGTTGAGGGGGTGATGGGTAAATCAAAATATAAAATATTTCTTGATGGAAACTTGTTTGAGATTTTTTTTCTTCTTTTTATTAATTTAAAAAAAAAATACAGCAATTTAATAGACACATGACACGACATACAATATAAATTTAAAATGAAGGGTGGCAGAATGAAGAGAGTATCTTATTCTATCTGCCCCCATTGTACAGAACAAATTAATTCGAACAGAAAACCTTCAATAAGCAACTAGAAAAAAGAGAGAAATATGCATAATAATAAGTCAAGAAGACAAAAAAAGGAACGACACATGTAATTAACAATTTTGACACTAGACAAGATAAATTATTTTATATATATTTTTGCAAATATATATATTTTTTATCATATTCTTAAATGAGGATATTGATTTTGCATTTTTAATTTCGGCTTCCAAATTATTCCATAATCTAATTCCTTGGATCGAGGTTGACCGACCCCTCAAACTGGTTCTAAATTTCAATCTCACAAAAATCTCAATTCCCTTTAAATTATAGCAACTTTGATGTTTAAGAAAGTGTGTTAGAATATTCGAAGGTAATTCATTTGTGTGAGCTTTGTACAAAACCGAAATAATATTATAGTCCACTAAATCATGGAATTTTAATAACTTCAATTTATGAAATAAAACACTAGATGGGTGACAATAGTGTTTCCCAGTGATTATTCTTATGGCTCTTTTCTGTAGGACAAAAACCGGCTCGGTAAATATCTTACATGCCTTACCCCAAACTTCGACACAGTAAATGATGTGCGGAACAATAATTGAGTTGTACAACAAGCACAGAGCTTTATCCCCTAACAAATTCTTAACTTTATACAGAACAGCAATTGATGTAGCTATCCTTTTCTTAACAGAATTAATATGATGCTTCCACGTCAATTTGTCATCAATAGTGACCCCCAGAAACTTTATTTGACTAACTCTGCAGATTTCCACACCATCAATATTTATTCTAACCTCAACAGATTCCTTTTTTGTAATGAATATCATGTACTTAGTTTTATCCAGATTAAGGGATAATTTGTTTGATTTAAACCAATTTTGAATTTTCAGTAATTCATTATTCATAAGCTCGGACATCTGCTTCATATCATTATCATAATATAGGAATGTAGTGTCGTTAGCGAAGAGAATACATTTGAAAAGATCTGACACATTCACCAAGTCATTTACATACAGAACGAACAGTTTTGGGCCGATTATAGAGCCCTGAGGGACTCCACAAGTAATATTACAGAAAGCAGATCGAACATCATTTATTTGTACGAATTGTTTTCTATTTCTGAGATAGCTAGTTACCCACTGTAGAGCTGTTCCTCTAACACCATATTTAATCAATTTATCGATAAGAATGGTATGATCGACAGTATCAAAAGCCTTTTTTAAATCAATAAAGAGACTAAGACAACAACTCTTTTGATCAACAGCAGTAGTCACTCGTTCTATGAGTTCCATAATAGCATGTGATGTTGAAATTTTTGCCCTAAAACCATACTGACTGTTGCTTATAACATTGTTTATGTCGAGGAATTGGTCTAGTCTTATTACAAATAGCTTCTCTAAAATTTTTGAAAATTGTGGCAATAAGGATATTGGTCTGTAGTTACTATACATACTTTTATCGCCATCTTTAAAGAGTGGTACCACCTTGGCAATTTTCATATTGTCAGGAAAACT
>JBBPBX010079066.1:0-16478 GCA_038048925.1 Garcialebias charrua
ATCACGAGCATCCAGTAGAGTTTTACGGCCTTGACCCTTACGCACAGCGATTGTTCCAGATTCTCTGAATCTTTTGATGATGTTATGCACGGTTGATGATGATAACTTAAAAGTCTTTGCTATTTTACGCTGGGTAACACCATTCTGGTATTGCTGCACTATCTTTCTGCAACAATGGTGGAATTGGTGATCCTCTTACCATCTTGGCTTCTGAGAGACACTGACACTCTGAGAAGCTCTTTTTATACCCAATCATGTTGTCAATTGACCTAATTAGTGTTAATTGGTCTTCCAGCTGTTCGTTATATGCTCAATTTCCTTTTTCCAGCCACTTATTGCTACTTGTCCCAACTTTTTTGGGATTTGTTGACACTGTGAAATTTTGAATCAACATATTTTTCCTTTAAAATGTTACATTTACTCAGATTCAACTTTTGATCTGTCATCTATGTTCTATTACGAATAAAATGGCATTTGCCATCTCCACATCATTGAATTCAGTTTTTATTCACAAATTGTTTAGTGTCCCAACTTTGTTGGAATCCGGTTTGTAGTTGTCAAACAATTGCATATTTATCCCTTGTGTGTTACAGCTGTTTTCATAATGGTAAATCAGAATTACTGTCTAACTCTTATAGGAAACGCCTTGTAACTGTGACTTTCCTTCCCTCCATTGACTACAGTGCCATTATTTACATGAACGCTCCTACAAGCATCCTGCAGATGTTGGATACTGTCTATCACGGTGCACTAAGATTCATAAGTGACTGTGACTACTGTACCCACCATTGCACCCTGTACTCACTGGTCAGCTGGTCATCATTAACTTCACTGGTACATTTTCATCTTTAAATCACTTCTTGGTTTGTTGACTTCATACATCTCCTCCTACATGTCACTGCGTGAGTGCAGCTACAGCGTGCACTCTCAGGACATTATTACATGCAGTGTTCCCTCATTGAGGACTGAACTAGGCAAAAGGGCCTTCTCCTATTCCGCTCCTGTTTCCTGGAATATCTTGCAAAAAGATCTGAAGCTCTCAACCTTGACCTCTCTAAAGCCCCTTTTCCATAGCTCCTCTTCAGCACAACTCAACTCAGTTCGGTACGCTTCCGAGCCGTTTTCCATTAGCAATTTTTCGTGTAACCAGCACCTTTTTTGGTCCCTTCTTCTCTGGGGTACCAACCGAGCTGATCTGGCACCAAAATGTGACGTCAGAACACTTTAGGTCACTGATTGGTCAGGGGGCGGAGTCAACTTTTCACATCAACAAGATCCACCATTTGCAATTGTCAGTGAACTTGAGGAGCAACTGGACCTATTAAAAAATAAAAACAATAATGACAACACTGTGGTCTAATGCTGAAGTGCATGTTTGTTTTTTTGTGCTTGGTGGCCAATGACAAAAGTCAGAGCGAGCTGGATGGAGCTCTGCCAGTCTCCCCGATCCTCTCCCCCTGAGCTTCGGAGCTCCCTCAGACCATGCAGGGCATCATCTCCCCGGCTCCGAGCTCTGCCGGTCACCACAGAAGAGTCTCCGTGCTGCTGACTCAGGGATCCCAGCCTTGCGTGCTCAGCGGGCTCTGAGCTCCATTTGTCACCACGGAAGATCATGCAAGCTGCTGACTCGCAGAAGGCCATTGCCCAGACCCCGACCTCGCCTCCTCATGAAGGCCAAACTCCGATCCCGGCAGATGGGCGGTGATTTTTAAAAACATTTTAAGTATAATGAAAAAGTTTTGTTTTTTTATCAGTGAAGATAAAAATAAATAAAAACATAAATGGTGTTGGCTTTATCATGAAATCCTGTCTTCACTTTAATGACTATTAAATAATCTGTTAACATTAACTCAGCTGAAAAAAAAATCATAAAACACAAAATTATTGGATCACTCAGGAATATTTCCCTCAAATATGTTTAAAGAAGAGATAAGGCTTTTAGTTCAACATTTTTTTTAAACTAAATTTATTCATTTTAAATGCAACACAAGAACAACCTCAAATTTGAGACCGTACAGAATAAAAATAAAATGAAGGGGTGTAGACGGAAGAAAAAAACTTATTTTTTCTGCCCCCTATTACCAAAATACAGTAGTTCAAAAAACACACACAAAAAAATCTAAGAGGTTTCCTAGTGAAAAAAAAAGAAAACAGCTCATATAGTCCCAAGAAAGAGAATTTCAAAGAAGAAAACTATTACACAATATTTTTATCAATTATATTTTTGCAAAAAAAAATTTTTTGATCATATTTTTGAAAATGGTCATTGAATTTACATTTTTAATACCAGTTTCCAAAGTATTCCAAAGGTCAATTCCTTTGATTGAGGTTGACCGACCCCTTAAACTCGTTCTATATCTTGGTTTCACAAAAATCTCTATTCCTTTAAGATTATAACAACTCATACGTTTGACAAAGAACATTTGTATATTCACTGGTAGTTCGTTTTTTTGAGCTCTATACATAATAGACAGGATATTGTAATCCACCAGGTCATGGAACTTCAACAGTTTCAATTTATGAAATAATGTGCTTGAAGGGTGACAATAGTGCTTTCTGGTAATTAATCTAACAGCTCTCTTCTGTAGTACAAAAACAGGTTCCGTGAATGATTTAAAAGCTTTTCCCCAAATATCAATACAGTATATCATGGGAACAATAATTGTATTGTATAATAAGTACAGAGCTTTATCATTTAACAGATTTCTTACTCTATATAATACACCAATTGCTTTGGCTATCTTTGTCCTGACAGAATTTATATGAGATTTCCACGTCAGTTTATTGTCAATAATAACACCCAAGAACTTAATTTCACTCACAAGACAAATCTCAACCCCTTCAATCATGAGTGGAAAATCTACAGTTTCCCTTTTCCCACTGAATATCATGGACTTTGTTTTATCTAAATTAAACAATAATTTATTAATCTTAAACCAATTTTGTATTTTTTACAAATTCTGTCTTAACAAACTCAAAAATCTGATCCATATTATTTCCTGAACAAAAAACGTTGTATCATCGGCAAAAAGTATACATTTGAAAAGTCCTGACACCTCAACCAACTCGTTAACATATAGAATAAATAGCTTTGGCCCAATTATGGAGCCCTGGGGGACTTCATTCTAACCTTCATTCTAACCCACAGATGTACACATCACAAAACAAGAATTAAACTTTAAAACAAAGCTAAACAAAAAAAATATATGTATACTGTAGATGTGAACAAGAAACAAAACCACAAATTAAAATTGAAACAAAAAAGTAGACACAAGTGCAAATACATTAATTGATCAAGAAAATGTATACAGTTTTAAATATAGATGTTTTTGTAGAATCTGGTTCATCAGAGATTTAATGGTGAACTAAAGTTCATTAAGTCAAAGTCAACTTTATTGTCAGAACTGCAATATGTACAGGACATACGCAGGATTGAAATTGCGTTTCTCTCAGTCCCTCGGTGCAACAGTAACCATTTAAACACTAAAACACTGAAACATTTAATAAACATAAGCATAAAATAGTAAAAGTGTAACACTGTCCTGAGTTTTTGCATAGTAGTATAAAAGTATGAAAATTTACACCAACACTAAAACACTAAACATTTAATGAACATAAGCATAAAATGAAATAATAAAAGTGTAATACTGTCCTGAGTTTTTGCATAGTAGTATAAAAAGTATAAAAAGTATATCTATAAAATAAACTGAAGGTTCTAGCATTGACATTTGCAAAGAGTGGCAAAGCAGCATATGAGTTAATGTACACAGTATATGTATGAGGTAGTTGATGTTGGTATAGAGGCAAAGTGGCATATGCAGTAAGGCACATAAGGCACATTGGGCATCCTTAAATAAGGCTAGTCAGAGAATACTGTATATGTATCAGCAGTAGTGTAGATATAAAAGTAGTGTAAATGTAAACAGTAGTAATAAATGTAAACAGTAGTAATAAATGTAANAACCATTTAAACACTAAAACACTGAAACATTTAATAAACATAAGCATAAAATAGTAAAAGTGTAACACTGTCCTGAGTTTTTGCATAGTAGTATAAAAGTATGAAAATTTACACCAACACTAAAACACTAAACATTTAATGAACATAAGCATAAAATGAAATAATAAAAGTGTAATACTGTCCTGAGTTTTTGCATAGTAGTATAAAAAGTATAAAAAGTATATCTATAAAATAAACTGAAGGTTCTAGCATTGACATTTGCAAAGAGTGGCAAAGCAGCATATGAGTTAATGTACACAGTATATGTATGAGGTAGTTGATGTTGGTATAGAGGCAAAGTGGCATATGCAGTAAGGCACATAAGGCACATTGGGCATCCTTAAATAAGGCTAGTCAGAGAATACTGTATATGTATCAGCAGTAGTGTAGATAAAAAGTACTGTAGTGTAAATGTAAACAGTAGTAATAAATGTTAAAAGTTTATTAGCAGGATTTGTATATATATATATATATATAATTCAATCCTTTCAATAATCTGTATTCTTTTTAAAATAACAGACACTTCAAAATAAATTATAATTCAATCCTTTCAATAATCTGTATTCTTTTTAAATTAACAGACACTTCAAAATAAATTCTCATCCTGTACTGAAACCTGTTTCAGAATCTTACCGCCACCAGTTGGTAAGGCGCATGATGTCAATTTGAACCCCGCCCACTGGAACTGGTACTGAAAACGTAATGAAATGGGTTATGGAAACACCTTGTGTACTGTACAGAGTGGAGCTGAGCCATGCTTTACCGGTACTAAGAGGTATATGGAAAAGGGGCATAAGTGGCTTCAAACATCTGCTAAGTTCATAGGAAAAACCAATGCAGACATTTTCCTGTTTTTAGTTTTCTACATCATTTTACAATCTTGCTGTTTATACCATTTTCTTCCATTTATTCTTCTCAATTTATATGCATTTTTTTTTATGATTGCCTACTGTTGTCAACATTCTTTGTTAAAAACAGATATCTCTTGTAAATGAGCCCTAGAGCTCAATGGGATTAACCTGTATAAATAAAAATTGAATGAATATTTTAGTGGATTACTCGGTCACATAGGTGTCTAGGACTCGCTGTGTCCAGGACATTAGTCCAAACTGGTTCAATAGAAAGCAGCTGGACTCGTTGATTCTTGAAGATGTTTCGCCCTTTGTACTGAAGGCTTCAGTTCTGATGCCAGTTGGAAGCTCTGTTCAGCTTTTTTGTAGGACTCTGACAGTTTTGTATGGGTTGTGGGGGTCAATGACATTAAATACGTGAAACAAAATGGTCATGTCTCTGTGTTTTGTGATGTTGTGTCAACTTGTGATTATGTTTATGTATTTTCTGAGTCTGGTTTATCTGTTTTCAGTTTCCCCAGTGTTTATCTTCTCATGTAGTCAGCTCCAGCCACTCTCACCTGTTGCTCATTGTCGAGGTGTTCATCACTCTGTCTCGTTAGTGTCCCTTTAAGTTCAGCATCTCTGTTTCCTCCCTTTCCTTGGTTTATGTACATTTACGCTGCCACATATGCTTTTTAAATATTGTTTCTTAAATTTAATACATTATTTATTTTATCCTCAGGTTTTCCCAAGCTCTGTCTGCATCTGGGTTCAACACTGTCCTGATAGTGACACAAAATATTCATAAACAAACTACACAGGGAGAGTGTGACGTCACATTTTTGATTGGTTTGATCAGGTAGCCACTGGGTTTGTCAGAAGAAGAAAAATCTGCAGCATTACACTTGAAGATTGAAAAGTAATTTTCAGATTTGTATCAAGTGGCTATTTCTGCAACTTAATATGTACTGGTAATAGGACATGCTTTTTTAACAGCTGCCCTACTTTTTACACAAGTCAAGGTTGGCTGTCTGTTTGAATGTGATGTTTGAGTGATGGGAAAACATCCACTGATCCATTAACTGCTTGAGATGGGCACCAGATCCGTAATGAACTTAAAAAGATGCAGAAAATATTACCACCATATCACCAATATCCCCCTACTTTTATGACTGGATTATTTTAAATTAAAAAATGGTGCATTAGCCGGTAGTTACAAAGTAGATTTTTTTTTTTTATCGTTTCAAGATGTTTAGTGAGGTCCTAGTGTAAACATTTAGGCATGTGTACAAGTTGTAATACGGTTGGTTATGTGTGGTCCCATCTGGCAATGAGGGAGTGAATATTTGCACAAGTCCATGATCCTCAGACTGGCAAGAGGCCAGGTGCAGCTTCAACAGTCAAGAAAATGCTGGTAATTTAAAAATCAATACACAGTTTCAGCGCAGGAAACGATCGACATTTAGGCTGTTTACAAAGTACAGCAAGAACACCCACCCTTAACACGGAGCAGCCACATTCCAGGGCCTGCCCACAGGCACAGCAGCCAGAAAATGTTAGGATTTGCCTTTTTTAGCCTGTCAAAATGAGACGCACAGAAAAAAAACGACAGGGTCTGATTATTAAAATTTAATAAAGACAATGTATCATATGTTTAGCAATTTATCTGATGAGTCAATCTACTATGACATTCTTGTGTCAAAGTTAAAGGCCTTCCATTCATAAAGGTTAGAGTGGCTGCAGCAGCACTGGTTTCTGCCAGCTCCACTCTGGGTTGTGTGCCAGTAACCACAGAGAGCAGAACATAGCTGTCATTCCTTTGCTCAGTGAAAGCACATTTAGCAAGCAGCACCTGTTTCCCTCTGCTCATTCTCCACTACAGGCTTTTGCACTGCAGCTCAGCCTGCAACTATAAAACATTCAGCTCACATGACGTTTTCTATCACTACTAACAACTTTGAAGCTATTGTTTTACAAATTGTTACAGATGTAGTTTGCTGGTTTGATTATATTATAAAACATGCATAAAGCAATTTGTTTGGAAAAGCAATGGAATGAGAGAGCACGGTCCATCAGACAAAAAAGCAGGATGTGGGAGGAATTTGTTATTGCCTGGAATGTCCAGGTTACTTCTTCCTCTGGTTTATGGATGTTAACATGGTGGTAGAAATAGTTGTTGAAATCACTGGCAACAACAAAATGACATTCAGTTATTCTGTCAAGTGACTGCACATGACCTCAGGGCACTTAAAAAAATTCTTATTTGTCAGTATAAAAATACCAGCTTTGAAGTCAATGACAGTTCTAAAACTCCAACATTAAAAATAAACAAGTACAAAGATTACAGATACAGTATTTGGAAATATGCAGAGACAACCAGCTGTTGTACCTTTTGTCAATGTCTTTGATTATATGACCCCTAAACTTCAAGTATTTATCACGTGGAAGCCCACAGAACAAGTTATTTTGATAATTTTGTCATCAAAATATTGTATGCACATTTATGAGAAGGTGCTTTATGTAATCACTTGTGGGGGGGTCACAATAATAAACTATAGGCCACTAACAGATTGTGTTTCTTATCTGCAAAATATTCTGATGAAGGCTAACTAGTTGACCCCAGTACCTGTCTTCAAAATGTTTAGGTTGTTTTCATCTGGTCATAAGTATAATCTGAATTATCATCTACTTCTTACTTTCACTGGACATTTTGTGTAAGTTTCTATATATATATTTTTTTTAAAGTTTTTTTAAAGCAAGTTTTAAATGCATTAAATATTTTTTTTATATTAAAAAGTTAAATCAGATTTTGTTCTTTTTTTTCTCTAAAAATTAAAACAGATTTAAGAAAGACCTTTAATTTTTATCCTGGCAACTTCAAAATGTTTAAAACTGCTTTCGCCAAATACCAGTGGTTACTCAACCAAAAGGAGTTTGTTGCTCAGCCACCTGCTTGTCAATCATCCGGGCCTCTGTTATGTGATCCTACCTGCTGCTACTGTCCCATGCTGCCCATAAAGATCATACCACACATTCCAGAACCACAGAGGGGCAGCCCTGGTCTATTGACCCAAATTGTTTTTTACTTCATAATAGCTGTCACATAACCAGGTTTCCACTGATGACAAAAACAACTAACAGCTGGTTTCCTGAGGGGTGTGTGGAGTTGAATTACAGAAAGCTCTTTGCAGATACTTAGGATTTTGTATAAATGAGGTTAAATCATCTACCGGTAATGTATCTACAGTATTCATTCACTGGATTCAAATTCATTACAGTGGGTATCTAGCTACTTGAAAGATAGGAAACAATTTGTACAAATAAATGATGTAAGATCTGACCTCTGTAATATCACATGTGGAGTTCCCCAAGGCTCTGTACTTGGACCAAAGCTATTTATTTTATATGTGAATGACTTGGTAAATGTGTCAGGACTCCTTAAATGTGTACTTTTTGCTGATGATACCACATTTTTCTGTTTAGGTGAAGATATAGAACAAATGTTGGAATTGATAAAGACAGAATTTGTCAAGATACAAACTTGGTTTAAAATAAATAAATTATCATTAAATCTAGAAAAAACTAATTACATGATATTCAGTAATAAAAAGAAAACTGTTGATGTTCCACTCAAAATTGAGGGTGTTGAGATTTGTAGAGTGAGTGAGGTGAAGTTTTTGGGTGTTATCATTGATGACAAACTGACATGGAAACAACACATAAATTCTGTAAGAATAAAAATAGCTAAATCGATTGCAGTACTGTACAAAGTAGACTATAATATTTTATCAGTTATGTATAGGGCTCAAAATAATGCATTACCTTTAAATATCCAAATGCATTTTGTTAAAAGACAAAGTTGTTATAATCTTAAGGGGACAGAGATGTTTGTAAAACCACAATTCAGAACTAGTTTGAAGGGACGTTCTACCTCAATCCAGGGAATTAGATTATGGAATGGCTTGGAGAATGTAGTTAAAAATGCCAAGTCAATGTTTACATTTAAGAAAATGATCAAAACAAATGTGTTAAAAAATATATATGAAATAGCGTAATGTGTATTGTATTAGTTAGAAAATTAGAAAGAGTTAGTCATTTTGTACTGTTGGTTGAAGATTATTATTGTTTAATCTGATTGTTGGAAAAAAGGGGCAGATATAATAAGATTTATTCTTCTTTCTGCTACCTTTCATTTTTTTACATTTTGTACATTATCATTTATGAGATTGTCTTGTATTGTTTCGTTTGTAAAAAAAATGAACAAATTTAATAAACATAAACATGAACATTCAACCTTTATTTAAACAGATAAGTCACATTGAGCCTCGAAGACTCATTTACAAGTGAGATCTGTTGGACAGACAATAAAAGTGGTGAAAAACTACACATAGGGTTTGGAGACAAAAAAATTCCTAACATATTTTTGACCTCTACTTGAAGGTCAAAAAGGTGGTAATTAAAAAAAATCTCTCACACAAGTACATACCGACGCCGACATTACGCAGAGGGCGGGTCAAAGGCGGTGAGCAAGCCAGCCCGTAGAGGCACTTCAGAGTTCAGATAGAATCAGTCAGCTCATATAATTCCTTCTGGAGATCTGTGTATGGGGGGGTGGGGCTGCTGAGGACGGCCAGAGGCGAATCCAGAGTCCTGAAATGATGACAGAATGTTTATTCAGCTGGGCTCCTCTGAAAAGTCAGTGGAATTTATCAGCAGAAGGTTTGGGAGGGGTGAGAGCGTTGGGTTTACAAAACTTCTGCAGGCGTGTTAAGATAAGACGGCCTGTCAAGGCCAGTCAGTGAGCCAAATTTCAGATGAACACAATTGTTTTGGGGACAGGCAGAACGTTAACAACATCTACCTTCAGTCTGTGTCAGTCCACTTGCTTCCGCAAAAGGCCAAATTAAAATGACCACACCAATGGAACGTGCCTGAGAAAATCCCCGAGATCTAACACATTCAGCCAAAAGTCTGGGTTCTCAAGACATGAACTAAGCCATCATGTAAGGCAGGCAGCCTGACCAGGTCCAGATTTCCCACCGACGTCTTCCTTGTGTGTTGATAGACCACAAACCAGCCGAATCCAAAAAGCAGGAACAGTTGTCATAAATCCAATTAAATATGTGTCCATAAGATCCACAGATGACAGTAGAGATAGACACGTCATCAAGTCTTCCAAGTCGATGAGATATCCAGCTGTGTGCATGCCCAAATCGGCTCGCCAACAGCCTGTCTTCTTTTTGAATAAATTTTTCAGTTGTATTGAGGGACCAACTGACCAAATTGAAGTCCATAGTTATGATTCGGAAGATTTTGTAGAAGAGAGGTTCTCAGACAGTTTCACAGACAAGACAAAGCAAAAGCAAAGTGGAGACCGAGAGGAGACGTCCGCCCTTGAGAAGAGCAAGTGTTGAAACTATGAAGACAACAATATACTGTACAGTATATGGAAGCCTATTTCCACCATGAAAGGAAAACATAAAAGCCCAACAGGAAATTATAATTTCGACTTTTTAAGTCATAAATACAAGAACAAAAGTAATATTTATGACTTTTAAAGTAATAATTATGAGAATAAAAGTCATAATTTTGACTTTTAAGTCATAATTTCGACTTTTATTCTCTTAATTATGACTTTAAAAGCTGTAATTATGACTTTTATTCTCATAATTATAACTTTTACTTTAAAAGTCGTAATTATGACATTTATTTTCGTAATTATGACTTTAAAACTCAATTATGACTTCCTGTTGAGCTTTTATTTCATAGTGGAAATGGGCTTTGATACTAAATGATGCTATATAAAGTGGTGATGAAAAGATGTACAGTATACAGGTACATTACATACATTTTATTTAAAAGGATTGATGTTTGAAGGTAGAGGGACATACATTGAATGAATTACTGTAATCCATGGGCAACGCAGGAAAACTACCAGTAAGTTGTATCCCTGTAGATTCACGGTGTCTGGCAAGGGACAAGTTTCAAAATGAAATTAGAAAAGTCGAATTTATGACTTTAAAATTCGAAATTATGACTTTTATTCTCATAATTATGACGTTAAAACTTGTAATTATGACTTTAAAACTCAAAATTATGACTTTAGAACTCAAAATTATGACTTTTATTCTCGTAATTATGATTTTAAAAGTTGAAATTATCATTTTAAAAGTCAATATTATGACTTTTATTCCCATAATTATGACTTTTAAAGTAGTAATTATGACTTTTTTTTCTCATAATTATGACTTTAAAAGTCAAAATTGTAACTGTCTGTTGGGCTTTTATACTTTCTTTCATGACGGAAATGGGCTTCCATAATTATATTTGTTTAAAAGTTGATATTTCCACAGATTTATTCTCTTTTTTGTTTGCTTGTTTTGTTTTAATCAAGGAAAAGACATGGCAGGGAACTGAACTTTTTTTTTTTAACCAGTAAAATTTTAGGTCTCTTTGTTACTATAAAAAAAGAGCAAGACAGCAATAAAACAAGATGTTAAATTATAACTTAATCAAAATACACCTCGAACTAGTCTAAAAGCTCTTTCAAAAATTTACTTGTTTATATGGTGACATTTAAAAATGTATTTTAAAGTTTCATGCATTTAAAAAATGAAATTGTTATTTAGATTACAATAATCCAGATAACATTTAGTTTACATGAGGTGACCTCTGTAACACTGATATGTAGCCTTTTATGAAAAAGCCAATACATCATTTACATTTACATTATAACAGAACAATAGTTTATTCAAAGAATATTACAAAAACATGTACAAGTATTTTTTTGCAGTTTAATTTACTAAATAGTAATATTTAGTATTTTACAAAGTACAGTACTGAACATTCCATACCCTTTTTAACCCTAGGATGCATGAACGACCAATACCTACATTCTTCCATGAGTGGGGTCAAAAATGACCCCAATTAGAATCAATGTGTTTTTGCAATGAATTTAAATGATGTCTTTAATTTTGGTTAAAGGTAGTTATATTTATTATATTTGGGTCAACAAAAGACTGATTTGACATTTAATATGGTTATTCATAACTTTTTATAACATTTTTTCACATGAAATAACATCAAAAATCTTCAAAAATTATTGCTAGAATGTCCATCTCTCTGAAGGACAAAAAAGAGAATCAACAAACGACCAGAACACTGTACACTCACATGTGCCCACTGCCCACACAAACATCTTTTTCTCTATTCACTGTGCGCAGTTGTCACAAAATTTTTGCTTTTTGCTGTGACCATTGCACACTGTAGTACTGCATTTCCTGCACCAATTGGTGGCTTTGCAGTCTTTGTTTCTTGGACACATCTGGCAACTCTTTCTCTTCTGTTGGCCCTCTGTGCCTCTCTCCTGTTACTTGTTTGCAACTTTTGTCACTCCACATCTTCCAGTTGCTTCAGTGATGTCAGTTGGTAGGGTACCTTGGGTTGTGTAGAAAACTTCCAAAGAGCACACACATTGGTACATTCCAGTTCTTCTCACTTCGTGCAAGAATGGTCACTCCAATGAAGGCCATGAGCTCCTCTTTGCTTAGATTTTTCCACTCTTTTCCTCTGCTTATTGTGACTTTTCTTCCCTCCATGTTTGTTCATGTCAACATCTCTTCTAATATACTATCCATCCATCCATTATCTTTTACCCGCTTCTTTCATTTTTGGGTCACGGGGGTCGCCGGTGCCCATGTCCAGCAATCACTGTGCGAGGGGCAGTGTACACACTGGACGGGTTGCAAGTCTATCACAGGGCCACATAGAGACAAACAACCATTCACTCTCTCACTCACACTTAGGGTCAATTTAGAGTTACCAATCAGCCAAACATGCATGTTTTTAGTCTGTGGGAGGAAACCGGAGTACCCGGAGGGAACCCACGCATGCACGGAGAGAACATGCAAACTCCACCCAGAAAGGCACGCAGATTTGAACCAGGGACCTGCTTGCTGAGAGGCAGCAGCTCTACCAGTTGCACCACCGTGCTACTCTTCTAATATACTCTCAGTGATAAACTGCTTTCATGCATCTATTGGAGAGATGGTGCTAAACCCAGGTGCAGGCCCTGACCGACTTCTCAGTAAATTGTGGCTTGGTGTTAAAAGAGGCATACAGATTTTTAAAATAATTTATATATAATAATATATAATAGGTTACCTAACGGGTTTGCATTTGTTACAAGGAATTATGAATACAATGAGTCTCTACACAACAAATGCAGTAATATCAGCTGGCTTACTAAACTAGTGTAATGTTAGCTAGCTTAAGTACTAACATTATGTTGTAGTTAGCTGAGTGTCTACTTTGTTGACCAACATGATATTCTATCACAGTAAAGTCATGGAGTTGGTAAATGCAGATAATACATGTACTTTGTATGCTGCTGTGTCAAACTGACCTCCTTGTGGTGAGACTGCAGGTATCAGATGTGTAAATGAGACAGAAAATGTATCTTGACAGTCACAGTTGGTAAGAATCAAAGGTTCCCAAAGAAAACCCTTGAGATTCTATAGGAAATGCTTGGGGTCATTTTTGACCCCACTCATGAAAAACTGGGGTAGTGACACAAAAACTGCAATTTCTGAAAATGTATAAAAACATTTTAAAAAATTCAAATGGCTTGAAGTCACAAACATGTTTTATGAGGAATACCTGGAATATGGAAGAGTAAAAACTTTTAGTTTCAGAGTTTTTGAAGAATAACAACCCTCGGGGTCATTTTTGACCCCACTTATGCATCTAAGGGTTAATATGCCTCTTTAATAGTAAAATGAATATACAGTACCAAATTAGTAGCTTTACAAATGTACATCCGTTGTATTTGAACATAATTTTATTTCATTGTATTACGGTACAAATAATAAATAGATATTATAAAGACCAAACCTGCAAGTGACTGACATGTCCTTGGTTGAAGTCAAAATGTCTAGCATGCCAAACATACCTATTTGTGAAAATAATGCATTTCCAATGTTGTATTCCTGCGTCCTGTTATTGTCATAATGATTATTTGTTCATTTATTTGTTCATAAGACTGATTGAATTATGTGCAATAATTAAAAATAAATACATAAATCTTCCAGCTGTCAATATTTAGATTATTTGTTTAAATGTGTAGTAAAATATCCACAGTAGTTGATATCCAAATGGAAATGTGTTGAATCATCACAAAAATGTTAATACATTTAGGCACGTTTATGTCTCATGTTTGAGCCCCGTCAAACAGAAAATCAAATTTTAATTTCTTGACCAAAAAATATCAGAGTCAGAGTCAGATATTCTTGATTGTCATTCACACCACATGTACATGTGATGAAACAAGATTATGTACAGGGTCCCAGTTACATCCAACAGTAAAATGTAAAAGAAAAACAGTAATAAGATCTAAGATATCCATCCATCCATCCATCTTCTTCCGCTTATCCGGGGTCGGGTTGCGGGGGTAGCAGCCTAAGTAGGGAGGCCCAGACTTCCCTCTCCCCAGCCACTTGGAGCAGCTCCTCCGGGGGAATCCCAAGGCGTTCCCAGGCCAGCCGAGAAACATAGTCCCTCCAGCGCGTCCTGGGTCTTCCTCTGGGTCTCCTCCCGGTGGGACATGCCCGGAACACCTCACCAGGGAGGCGTCCAGGAGGCATCTTTTAGATCTTGAAGCTGGCCAAGATCTAAGATATGAACTAAGAAAAACATCAACTAAAAATACACTAAGCACTAATACAAAAGCATTACTTCGAACAGCAGCACGAACATGAGTCTGTATGAGCAGATGAGCACGAATGAACACAGCAACATGAAACAGATCAGCAGCAACATGAAACAGATCAGCAGCAACATGAAACAGATCAGCAGCAACATGAAACAGATCAGCAGCAACATGAAACAGATCAGCAGCAACATGAAACAGATCAGCAGCAACATGAAACAGATCAGCAGCAACATGAAACAGATCAGCAGCAACATGAAACAGATCAGCAGCAACATGAAACAGATCAGCAGCAACATGAAACAGATCAGCAGCAACATGATGTGATGATTTGTTTTTCACAGTGATTATTCTGGTTAGATATTCATGAGTCTAACAGCCTCAGGGTAGAAGCTGTTCCTCAGCCTAGTGGTTCTACACTTAATGCTCCTAAACCTCCTTCCTGAGGGGAGTGGGGCAAATATATCTCTTTTGAAATTAGTTGCTTGATTTCAAAATTTATCAGCAATAATTCAACAACAAACCAAAAGAGACAAAAACATCAAGTTTGAAAGGGCAAAAAATTGTCTCAAAAAAGAAATTTTCAAATTTCCAAGTTCATCACTTAATAGTACAGTAAAGTACTGTAAATTTAATGAAGACAATTATTATGCACACTTCCTTCCTCTGCGTGAGTGGCTGAGTGTGGTATCATGTCACTGTAGTGTAATCTGAGGGATAACATGGAGTTTATCCAGCTGATCCCTCACCTCCCCGGGCTCTGACAGGCTGACACCCATCATTCTTCGTTTAACTTTGCCTAATTGGCTGGTAATTCTGCCCCTCCACTGTTCATGTATTGTCTCTGTACTCTACTGACACCCCTGTCTGGGTCTTTATCTACCAATCTGAGCATGCACCCTGCAGACACTGGGCCACAGCGGGGCCCTCACGTCCAGTCTCAGAAACCCAGTGAGCTCCTGTGAGCTGGGGAAGTGAAGCTGGGAGCTTCCTCTACATTGGTGAACCCCCATGCTGGGAAGTTCTCCAGAAGATCACCAGCCTCAAGTAGATCCAACTGCACGAGTGACTGTATATGACTAACTTCTTCGGTAGATTCACATTTAGAATATTGGCGCTCTTTCCGAAACGTTGATTTACTGATCAGTTATGATTCACTATACTTATTGTCTGTATACACATAATCAACATCTTAAATTTATACTGAAACTTGTTCTCCTTGAGTGTTCAAACAGGTGCATTCCAGCTGTGCCGTAGCTCTCATTCCTCCCTGACAGTGATTGACAGGTGTTTGCAGAGCCACTAGGAAAGTCCGACATGAGACATGTGTGAGTCCCACCCTCCTGTCATGTCAGCCTTCACATGGGTTCTTTGTGGCTGAGGTGGAGGTGGCAGGAGCAGCGAGGAGCTTGTCAGAGCACCAGGAAGAGAAAAACTCACTTTCACACACATACATTTACTGGAACAATCCACAAACACACTCACTGTCAGCCCCTCCCCATTCCCTCACCCCCTGTGTGTATGTCAGCTGCCATCAACTTACCAGACTTCCGGTGTGCCAGCTTTCCCTTATCCCCACTCCCCTGACAGGTGACTCTCACTGGGGGGCTCCATACTGGGAGAGCGAGCCTCTCGGCAAAGAGTATCCATCCTGCCAGCACAGATGTTCAGAGGCCAGACCAACAAGAGCAACAAGAAAGATCATTTTTTGTGCATGTGATGTGCTTTCAAAAGACTGATTAAGCTTAATCGGTTAAAATTATACATTTGAATATATTGGAATTTAACTGTTGTATGTGATGCAGAAGGTATAAAAAAATACATAAAATATATAATATAAAATTAAAAATTATAAATTTAGTTGTTGTTTTCTTGGAAATCAAGTGAGTTGGTTGTATGAATTGTTTATTGGAGTATAAGGGGCAGAAAAAATAAGATT
>JBBPBX010079067.1:2764-16478 GCA_038048925.1 Garcialebias charrua
TATATATATATATATATATACACACTGTATATGTATATATATACAGTAATAATGGAAACATTAATCAGTACCTAAGCCAGAAAGATACAATTTTTTTAACAGGCATTTTTGCTTCGCTTTAGCTCCTAGACAGTGCTGTGGTTTGGGAAAATGATCTGCTGTGGAAAAATGATGTTCTGGTGTGTCATTCCACTGTGATATCTCTGTATTTAGACCAAATGCTGTGCATTATCCTGCACCTTTCTGTTACAGCATCTTTAGATAAGATTGTGTGGAATACTACAAACCACAAGTCATTATGGAGCAGGGTAGGACTTAAAAAGCTGCAGCTGAGATTATTTCTGATAGCTTGTATGGGAACAGCACTGCAAGCATCCACATGGAACGCCTGTTTTTTATTGTGTTGTGCAGTTTGTTCCTGTGCTGGACACGTGGTGCTGTTTGGCACCTTTAAACGCAGCTGAGGAACTGACAGCTCGCCATATCCTGATGACCACCAGCTGAATCGTCTGCAGAGAACAACAAAAATGTGATTGAAACAGAAACAAGCTCAGATGTGGGATTACTGACAGCTGCAATTAACATGTTCCAGATTGGAACATACTGCGGGTAAATAAATGCACCGGACAAGAAAACAGTTCCAGTTTATATTTAAATAAGACATGTTAGATACCTGACTGTTTTTAAACAAATCATTAAGTCATGACACACATGTAGCAAAAATAATCTAAGCCATTTTCTAAATGTAAAAGTTGGTATATCAGTGAACGTGGAAATTATAATATTTTACCTCAGGAGAAAATGTAAAGCATTTCATCTTATTTAGTAGCCTGGCCCTCGCCTTCCTGCACAGCTCCGCTCAATTCTCATTTCCCTTCACTGCCTTCACTGCCTTGTCTGAAGCGAAGTGAAGGACAGGGTCTGGTTTTAACCAGGCTACTTATTTAGCAAACAAAAAAAGATGTCAGCCTTTGTAAGAGAAGGTTGACAAACTCTTGCATGATTTATTAGCAGTTGCGTTGTACTCTATTGCAGCTGTAACCATTTCTAAGCAAGAGTTCCATCTTCACATGCAACCAAAAAATTATTAATAAACCCCAAATTTTGTCTCAGAAAATTGGAGTATTAATTTGCCAGCTTTTGGTAGCTTTGTCAGTGTGGGCAGGAGCCGAGTCCTGCTGGAAAATGAACTCAGCATCTCCATAAAGCTCGTCAGCAGAAGGAAGCATGAAGTCTCTAATGTCCTGGTAGATGCTGCGTTGTCTGGACTTCAGAAAACCCAGTGGACATGGACACAAGCATCACTGACTGTGGAAACTTCACTCTGGACTTTAAGCAACACGGATTCTGGACCTCCACTCTTCTCTGGGACCTCTTATTTCCAAATAACATGACATTTACTTTCATCTGAAAAGAGAATGTTGGACGACTGAGACGCAGGCCAGTTGTCTCCTCAGCAGGTAGGACGTTTCTGATGTCTTGGTTCAGGAGTGGTTTGACTTGAAGAATGAGACATTTGTAGCTCATGTCTAGGAGTTAATCAGCTGATCAGGGCGAAATACCAGGAGCTTACAATATTGAACATCTTCACAATATTCTAACATTCTGAGACATTGATTTTAGTTTTTCATTATAAGCACTCTGCCTCTCTCTCATAGTGACATGCTGGAGATGAGCAGTAACCCCTGAAAAGAAGCGAGTAAAGACGATGGCTGGATGATTTGTAAGCCATGAAAATTACAAGAAATAAAGGCTTGAAATATGTCACTCTATGTATAATGAATCTATAGGAGTTTAACTTTCTAAAAAAAAAATTTTTTTAAACTTTTTATGATAAACGCGATACAGTACTGGTATTCTGCATGCGCAGAAAACTGCGATCCCATTAAACACTTGTCAAATCATGGAGGGGGGAAATCAACTTAATGTCACGGGCAGCACGGTGGCGCAACTGGTAGAGCTGCTGCCTCTCAGCGAGAAGGTTGCCAGTTCAAATCCCGGTCCGGGGGCCTTTCTGGGTGGAGTTTGCATGTTCTCTCTGTGCATGAGTGGGTTTTCTCTGGGTACTCCATTTTCCTCCCAGACCAAAAACATGCATGTTAGTCTAATTGGTAACTCTAAATTGTCCCAAGGTGTGAAAGAGAGAGAGAATGGTTGTTTGTTTCTATGTGTCCCTGTGATGGACTGGAGACCTGTCCCGGGTGTACCACGCCCCTCGCACTGCGATTGCTGGACATGGGTACCAACGACCCCCGTGACCCAAAATGGAAGAAGCGGGTAAAAGATAATGGATGGATGAACTTAATGTCACCTCAAAGCTATTTGGGTATGAGATTAGCATTAGTTTGTGTTTTATTAATGAACAAAAACCCTTCATTTCAAAGAATGAATAAAATATTTTCTTTAACTTGATTAGATTATAAAAGTGAAAGCATTTTGGAAGTTTGAGCCACTCAAGCATCTTTAAGTAAAGAGATGTAATAATAGTCTCATTGGTCTTTTTTATTTCTCAAAGGTTAACTTTGTTTCTTTATATTTGGGGGAAAATGTGGACCAAAGTATAAAATCAGCCAGAACATAAACTGATAATTAAAATAATCTTTAAAGTTGCTCAGTGGATTCACTCTGTGATGTTGGCCCGTATTTAAACTTAAAAATAACTTTGATTTCAGTAAAATAACTCATTCATTCAATCGACTGAGCTGCAAATGAACCCTCAAAGAAGGTCCAGAGAATATTGGCTGTTCCTAGATGGGGTGAAATTGATTTTATTTTCTGTTAAATATAAATTTTAACAAAACTAAGTTAGTTGTTTCCAATGAAAACGGGACAAGGTATTCCTTTAGATCTGTATTCAGTTATCGGTTCAGGACACAAAACTCAGTTTTGACTCTCAGCAGATTTAAAGAATGCAGTTTAAAGTTCAGGAGCACGAAATGATGTCTCCTTCAAGAACCTCCATGCCCCACTGCACATCGTGGTGCATCAACCGTCTGCAAGTCTTTCTTCTGCGACCTCACAGCTTCTTCCTCATCTTCCCCTTCTTTTGGCTGCCGCGTCCGAAGCCCGACCTCTTCACCTCTCCGACCCACTGTTTGTTCTTTGAGTGGATTTTCTTCATCCCTCCTTTCTGCTTGAATTGTTGCTTTTGCTTCTGTTTGCGTTGCTTCAAGATCTGTTCCTTCGATTTAAGCTCAGAGTGTACTCTGCGGCCGCCGGGTGTCACCTGTGGCCCTGCAGAACTGTGAGGGTTTGGGGTTCGGCGACCACGACCTGGGGGAATTATGACAGAAAAAAAAAAAATGAAACGAGATAATCAGATAAATGAATGTGAACATAAAAACTGCATCACTATACCGTATTTTTCACCGTATAAGTTGCACCTTGTTGCATAAATTAGCAAGTTCTGCGACTTATACACCGAAGTGACTAATATACGTTTTTTCCCATATTTATAACCCAAGTTTTGGCAGAGACCTGACAATTTCACTCATTCTGACATGGAAATATTGAACACTAACATTTTCAGCCACTAGAGGGCTCTCAACCAATATAGCAAGCCAAGTGTCTCATTAATGGACCTTACCAAGCTCCGCCCAGAAACGCCCCCTATACCCCCACATGGCTGCATGTCTCACAAACAAAGCCTCTCGGAGCTTAGTTTCAATGGAAACATGGCGTCGACTGACTCTCTGCAAGGTAGTTCTGAGTCGATAAGTGTATCATTTCTGCCGGATTTCAACAAAATATCAGCCACGACAATGGACAGGGGAACCAACAAGTTCATGTCATCTTTTTTGGACGACATCAAGTTGTTTGAGCCACGCAATGCCTCAAACATTGTGCGCGTCACAGCGAAATGCTATCGGTCGATGAGAAAAGCAGCAGATCCTCACACCCTCAGCATTAATACAGCTGTGGACAGGATCATTGATGACTATTGTTCTTGCAAGGCTGGGTAAGTCGGGCAGTCATGGTTTTGAGGGTTACTTTTGAAATCAGTGATTTCTGTTGTTGGCAAATGTTTGAGTGTGCCTAGGCCTGATACACTGTACTCGGTGCTAGCGTGGCTAACACGATTACAATTTAGTGAAAAGCCTTTTCAGGTAGAATGAAATCTTTAATGTATGTTAGATACGGTACACATTGCCTATTGATCTCTTCAGCTAACGTAAGACTGTGTAACAGACCGTGTTTCCATCCATTTTCAATTCGAATTTTGAGCGAATTTTTGAAAATTCGCAAAAATGTAAATAAAAATTAATGCGTGTCAGAAGTGTTTCCATTAACTGGCTTGAAGCGAATCAACCAGGCCACGCAAAGCGGCATTACGTCAGATGTCAGCGTCATTACGTCAGACGTCAGCGTTACGCATGTCTACAGTAAACAGGAAGTAGCGGTTGAAAACAGGACCCGACCACACATCTCGGCAAAATGGAGAGGATATTTCAGGAATGTGTTGCTATCAGGCAAGTTGTATTTATTCTGTCATGCCAACTAGTTTTAGCAATGTTACATGTTGTCCGGAGACAAAGAGAAAGACATGTAATCTTAATGCATGCAGCAATGGCTACAAGATGACGACGTGTTCCATACACATGGGAGAGACCCCGTACTCCAGATTTCTGGGAGGTCATAGTGGACAGACATTTCACCGATAGTCTTTGGCTACAACATTTCAGGATGTCCAAGCCCACATTTGAACTGTTGTGCAACATGATCGGTCGTTTCGTCGGGCCCATGCCAAGCAGACGACCTCCGGTTCCAACAAGGAAAAGCATTGCAATTGCGTTGTACAAGTTAGCCACCTGTGCAGATTACCGTGTTGTGGCAGAGACTTTTGGTGTCAGCAAAACAACCGTTCACCGGTGTGTATATGCAGTGTGCAGAGCCTTACGATTCAAGCTTTTGAACATATTTGTTAAGTTACCAGATGTGGCTGAAGCTAAGGCAATAGCAGGCCGCAACGCCATGGCGCACCGGGTGCCACAAGTGTATGGCGCACTGGATGGAACTCATATCCCGATCCTTCCCCCATCAGACGGATACCGGGACTATGTAAACCGTAAAGGGTGGCCTTCCATCGTTTTACAGGCACTTGTGGATGATCAGTGTCAAATCAGAGACATTTGTGTTGGAACACCAGGCAGTGCGCACGATGCAGCTGTTTTTGCCACGTCCAACCTGTGCAGGTATGATTCCCATTAACCATTCTGCTAATTATTAATAGCCTCTATATGAAATGAGTGCTTGTAATATGAACTTTTGGGTTTGGAGCAGCAAATAGCAATTTGTACCTCGCTCACGGCTATTAAGTTTGACTTAAAAATACAAAGTAATGTTTTCAGGCGATACATCTGTTTGTTTCACTTACAAGTGAAATTAATTAATGTATAAATAACAATAAATATGAAGTAGTACAATAAATAAACAGCAACAAAACATGATGTATCTTCTGGCATCACCTACATGAACATTACACAACAAATTGACTGAGGAGTCCAAATACAAATTTTTATCATCTGGTGTTATGGCAGGCCCACTTAGGATAAGAAAAAGAGTTTCATACAAATACAAAATATTAACACCATGTGTAATACAGTGTTTAATTCCTCTTTTTGTATCGATTTTTTTGTGGTTTAATAACTGAAAAATTACAAATACAGTTGTGGTTCTTGAAAAGTGTAGAAAAACAATATGAACAGATACATAAATGCAGACACTAATAAATAACATCCTTTACAATGTATTTCTCCAAAGTTACATGCCTACTTTTTAACATTAACATTTTTATTCAAGTAAGACTTGTGACTGTTAAATTGATTTTATTCAGCTGGACTTGTGGTGCAAAACATGTCTTTGTATGTCAAACATTGCAGATCCTTGCTGTTTTATGCTAGCCTAGTAATGTCGGCCTAATGTTTCACTGTACTTCACAGATTTCCTGAGACACCCTAAAGCCAACACCGATGTGGAGGGGGTCGGTGTGCCGCTACTGATAGTTGGAGACCCGGCCTATCCAATACTCCCATAGCTCATGAAAGGCTTCTCCGGTCCTAACCTTACAGAGGCACAAGAGGATTTCAACATTCATCTCAGTGCTATCCGGTTAAGCACACATTCGGGCAGCTAAAAGGGAGATGGCGCATTCTTGCCAAACGCTCGGATGTGCATCACTCTTTTATGCCGACAGTAGTGACTGCATGTTGTGTGTTACACAATGTGTGGGTGAAGGAGAAGCAGCGGCTACCACCTGGACTGCTAGAGGCACCTGTGAATGATGGACCAATGCCACCTCGTCAGCACAATGATGATGTACAAGCCCAAAACCAGAAAAGTTGGCACGTTGTGCAAATCGCAAATAAAAACAGAATACAATGACTTGCAAATCTTTTTCAACCCATATTCAACTGAATAGAATGCAAAGACAATATATTTAATGTTCGAACGGAGAAACTTTATTTTGTTTTGCAAATAACCATTAACTTAGAATTCAATGGCAGCAACACATTGCAAAAAAGTTGGCACAGGGACATATTTACCACTGTGTTACATCGCCTTTCCTTTTAACAACACTCAGTAAACGTTTGGGAACTGAGGAGACCAATTTTTGAAGCTTTTCAGGTGGAATTCTTCCCCATTCTTGCTTGATGTACAGCTTAAGTTGTTCAACAGTCCGGGGTCTCCGTTGTCGTATTTTACGTTTCATAATGCGCCACACATTTTCAATGGGGGACAGGTCTGGACTGCAGGCAGGCCAGGGGAGGACCCGCACTCTTTTGCTACGAAGCCACGCTGTTGTAACACGTGCAGAATGTGGCTTGGCATTGTCTTGCTGAAATAAGCTGGGGCGTCCATGAAAAAGACGTCGCTTGGATGGCAGCATATGTTGCTCCAAAACCTGTATGTACCTTTCAGCATTAATGGTGCCTTCACAGATGTGTAAGTTACCCATGCCTTGGGCACTAATGCACCCCCATACCATCACAGATGCTGGCTTTTGAACTTTGCGCCTATAACAGTCCTGATGGTTCTTTTCCTCTTTGGTCCGTAAGACACGACGTCCACAGTTTCCAAAGACAATTTGAAATGTGGACTCATCAGACCACAGAACACTTTTCCACTTTGCATCAGTCCATCTCAGATGAGCTCGGGCCCAGCAAAGCCGGCGGCGTTTCTGGATCTTGTTGATGAATGGCTTTTGCTTTGCATAGTAGAGCTTTAACTTGCACTTACAGATGTAGCGACGAACTGTAGTTACTGACAGTGGTTTTCTGAAGTATTCCTGAGCCCATGTGGTGATATCTTTTACACACTGATGTCGGTTTTTGATGCAGTACCGCCTGAGGGATCGAAGGTCACGGGCATTCAATGTTGGTTTTCGGCCTTGCCCCTTACGTGTAGTGATTTCTCCAGATTCTCTGAACCTTTTGATGATATTACGGACCGTAGATGGTGAAATTCCTAAATTCCTTGCAATAGCTCGTTGAGAAAAGTTGTTCTTGAACTGTTCGACAATTTGCCCACGCATTTGTTCACAGAGTGGTGACCCTCGCCCCATCCTTCTATGTGGATGACTGAGCATGTCAAGGAAGCTGCTTTTATACCCAATCATGGCACCCACCTGTTCCCAATTTGCATGTTCACCTGTGGGATATTCCAAATAAGTGTTTGATGAGCATTCCTCAAATTTCTCTGTCTTCTTTGTCACTTGTGCCAGCTTTTTTGAAACATGTTGCAGGCATCAAATTCCAAATGAGCTAATAATTGCAAAAAATAACAAAGTTTACCAGTTCGAACGTTAAGTATGTGGTCTTTGCAGTGTGTTCAATTGAATATAGGTTGAAAAAGATTTGCAAGTCATTGTATTCTGTTTTTATTTGCGATTTCCACAACGTGCCAACTTTTCTGGTTTTGGGCTTGTACCCAACGGAGAGTCCCAGTGTATCAGGGAAGCTCTAGTCCGTCACGTGGCACGCCAACGTCTCTGTGCTGTTCCGTAAAGCCTGTTGAACATTGTTTCTTTCCTGGTATTAGAACAACTTGTCATGCCACCATGTGTCGTTGTGTCCCTGGGCAAGACACTTAACCCCGAGTTGCTCCCGGTAGGCCTGGATGGCGCCTTGCAAGGCAGGCTACCACTACCAGTGTATGAATGTGTGAATGAATGGGTGGATGGCTGGTATTGTAAAGCGCTTTGGGGCTCCTCACAGGGGGCTGGAAAGCGCTATAAACTCCATTTACCATTACCATTCAAACAACTTTCTACGTAAGAATATACATAATTGTTTGTATGTATTTCAAGAGATCCTCAGAGGAAAAGGAAGTGGATGCTTGTGTGAAATGTTTATTGTCTGTATATATCAATCTTAAAAAAACGTGTTCTAACATTATTTACATCTTTGATCTACTACCCAGACAATTTGAAGTTTGGTTTCTTTGTACTTTTAGAATTTTCTGTTGAAGTGCTATTTTTTTTACTGCTAAAAGCAGCTTTAAGTTTTACTGAAGGTCTTTGCTTTGTTGTGACAATATCCAAAGATTGCTGAAACCGAAATGTTTTTTGCTTAATAAAACCATTATTCCAAAGAATTTCTAAAAAGTAAATACAAATATAATTCAGTTGTATAGATGGGTATAGTTTACATCAACAATATCCAACTTAAATACTGTACATCATTTCAGTTGCTGGGAAAGTCAATATATGTCTAAACCAGAAGTGTCAATATGCAGCTTAAAAAACATGGCAATTGTGCACAAGGACACTGAAATCAACATGTAAACAGCACCAAAACAAGTAAGGCCACCTTAAGAAGCCTGATATTTCAAAAAAACTAACATAAAAACAATAAAAACAAAAGGATTGCAGTACGCCTCCACAGCCATGTAAACAAAACCAAAACAGTTGTGACTGCATTGCAGCTGAGGAAAAATATTTCCAAGCTAAAAATAAAAACTTGTGTCTCCCAAGTACGGACACTTTAAAAGCAGCATAGTGATTACAAAAATCAAAGGAAAAATATCAAACAAAATAAAATGATTGCAGTATGTCACAACAAAACTATACCTATACGACATTACTGCTAATCGAATGCTGCTTTATAACCGTTTAAAATGGAGGTCTTTGGTACTTCAATCTGTATAATTATGCAAAAGGCCTAATTAACTAGAAATACAAAATATTGGCACATAAAGGTGGCGAAAGTTTGCAGCTGAACTGCTGTCTTATGAAAAGCTAAACTGAAAAGCAAGTAGCACTAAAGGCAAAAAAGGAGCTTTTGATTGAATCTATTGTCTACAAATTAAGAAATGAACTGTACGACATGCTGGAAGCATTTGTGTCAGCTGAGGTATTAGGATGCTGGTTGAACGGGGCAGACTGCTGTTGACCTTGGGAGGAAGACCACTGTTGGTTGTATGAGTATGACTGGTCGTTGTGTAAGGCAAGTGTATGTGTCTGATAATTGCCTTGCATTGTGTTTCTGTTGGCCTGGCTCCCTGCAGTAGCCATGACCTCACACGCACGTGCATGTCTTTCAGCTGCGTTTGCATAGCGCTCAAAGCACTGCACTGCTTTTTCCAGTGTATTTGCAATGGACTGCATTATTGCTCGGTCTTCGTCTGCTTGCTCCTGCTGTTGCTTCAGGAGAGCATCCAACACAGCCGTCATTCTTGTTGTCGGGGTTTTGTTTGTGGGGGATCGTGCCCAGAAACGTTGACCTCCTGTTGCAGCTGACCTCTGTGGCTGAGGTATGTCAGAATCAGTTGGCGAACTGTCGGCCTCTGAGTCCGCGTAGTCAGGTCTACTTGGTGACCCTGTTGTGTTTGAAATGACAAAGTTATTAGCATGTTTGCAGTTTATTACTACACCACGTACCAGAATTGTGTATGTCCTAATGTTCACACATCAAAAGTATTCTCTGCCTGCAGTCCCACCCCAAACACATCAAACTAATGAAGAAAGTATCAAAACAAATGAATTGACATCATACACAGATGAAGAACAAATTCAATCAACAGAATTAACTCAATTTGTACCTCAATTAATTTTATGTAATGCAATTATGAACAGCTTCCGTTCTGATCTGTTTTTATTTAAGTAAAATACAAAAAAGCATGTTATTACAGATGACTGAAAGTTTAAGAGATGTGTGAACGCATTAATGCATTTATTGTGTATTATGTCCAGGAAGGGTTTCTGGAAACATCAACAACACATCAATTGTCTTCTTAAAAAGAAACCAAGTCTGTAGTTGTGCAGCACAATCTGGTCAAAAGGGCTAAGCTACATTCGTAAATTATATGAAAGAAGCAAAGGAGGCTGCATACAAGTGACCTTCATCCTTGACACATGTAGTTGCAATAAATTAACTCCATGTCATAAATATGATATGCTGTTCTTGCAGCTCCATTTAGTTTGCAGTAATTGTGAAAATAATATTTAAACATAGCACTGCAAATGTAAAAGACACCAAGTTGTTATAAAATGGGACATGTTGTTTCATTCACCAGGTGACAAGTTGCCAAATTATTGTCAATCATTTAATTTCATCATTAAAATACACAGCATCAGGAACTCAAAACAGTGTAGAATATACAAAAGCAGCATAGTAACATTGTGCGTAATGTCCACAGTAGTGAAGTGAAAAATTCTCAGTCACACAAGGGGGGGGGGGGAGTGTACAATCAAAGTCATACCACCTTATTTTTGAAAATAGGACGTGTTTTTCTTTTGCAAACGGTATGATTTCATGTTAATAAAAATATTGCATTCCCAGTTTGATAACTGTGCAATTCTTGTTCATATGCTTCTGTAGAGTGTTTCTTTGATGTTATTTAAGTTATATTAGGTCATGTGTATTTGTAAAACTTGACACTTAGACTAACATTTTTTTACAAATGTGTAGTTGTCAGGACCTAGTCATTTAAGTTGAACATTGGTATATGCCCACTGTATAGTGGCATGTGCATTTTGTGCTTGTTTAAAAGTTATGCAAGTTTAAATGTTATATGAGTTTAAATGTTATACTGTACCTTCCGATTCCTCGCTGCCTTGATCATCGTTTCCCACAGTGGACCTATCATCGCCTTCCTCATCCAAAGGCTCCACATCACCTAACAATGAAAAACATAGCAAAATTGCATTAAACTTTTCAGTTGTGAGAACGTATTTACAACCGTTCTTACACAAACAAGGGTATAATGCAACAATTCAAAACCAAAATGTCTTTGTAGTTTCAAGTGCAAGTAACTAGACAAATTAACTCATAGGTTATCGCAGAACACAAGAGTTCTTCCATATTTAGGAACTTAAAAGGTTAAAATAGCAGATGTGCTCAAATGAAAGAATACCAATTCTCCTATTTTGTAATTGAGAGTGTCTGCCAGTAGAACTAGGATTTATGAACATACAAAATTTGTATAGTTACATAAACTACGCATATTTGATTTGATTTATTTAATCATTAATTTTACAATTAAATACACAACAATATACGCATAAAAGAAGAAAATAAAACACAAATGTAAACTGAAAGGCAGAAGATTGAAGAAAAAAATTCTTATTTTATCTGCCCCTTATCTACCTAACAAACAATTGAGACAACCAAATTCTTCAATTTCCAAGCGAGTGAAGACTACAGATAATTTCACGAGAAACATGACAAAATTAATTGGGAAGACAGTAGTGTTGTAGCATTCATGTTAGCATGTTAGCATTCATGTTAGCATGGTAAGGCCTGTATAAATAGTACCTGAGCTGTTGATAGCAGAGGACAAAGATGCAACGATGGGCCTCTGGCCAAGAATCTCCTCCATTTCTGCGCAATAGCGGAACTTTGACTTGTACTTGCCACCAGCACCACTACGAGACATACAGCATCTCGTTTCTCTCCCATGTACCGCTGTTTCAGACTCTTCCACTTACTACGTAAAATTGTCCAGGGCTTCTCAAACCCTATGGCGAGCATTTCGGCTTGTAAATTCTGGTAGATTTGAGCATTGCGTTGCTGTTTTCCATCCAAAATAGCTGTAATGTTTTTTTCACGGATGAGACTGATAAATGCTTTGGTTTCTTCATCAGTCCATACACATCTGTCGTTTCCAGCCATGTTGCCGCGCGTTATGGTACATCCGGGGAGACAGCGGAAACAGCTGATCAGTCACATGACGTGAATGTTCGCTACGTCAGAACTGAGTCGGCAAATCTGTTTCCATCTCTCGTTTTGCGCATCAGCTCTGTTTCGAAAACCCCAAAAAACACCTCAAGCGAGCGTATCAACTTTTTGGCGAATTAGAGGAAGTAAATTCGAATTTTGCCGTTTCCATTCAGCTTTTCTGATGAGATACTTCAAAATGCGCATCTAGAAACCTTGATGGAAACACGGCTACTGTGTTGTGTGATTTTACTGTGAGACCCCCTGATCAAAGCCACAGAGGAAACTGGTCGCCATTTTGTGTCAGCTCTCCTTAAAGTGGAAGGAGACGCCCACAAGAGGGTTGGAGGGTGAAGTGTTTCAGTGTAAAATGCTGCTCTGTTGCTGTTCATTTATTAAATGAGAAGACTGGAAACTGTTCAGAGTTAACAACATATTATTTTGTTTAAAACTTATGGCTAAAACTACATTTTATATATTTTGCACTGTTTTGCAGTACAAGAAAGAAGCCTAATACATGATTTATTAATTATTTTAAAACTCTCTGGACCGTAGTAGTGGAAATTTCTTAACTATGATTATTTGACGGTATAGCAGTTTTCAAAATAAATTATGTCAAAAGGACACCCTACGCTTTTTTAAAATTCCTATTGCAAGTTTTATACCAAAAACATATTGTGATATATATCGTTATTGCCACCCTTCACAATACATATTGTAATATGAATTTTATGCCATATCGCACATCCCTAGATACTACTGTAATATCAAGCAAACAAACAATTGTTTTTAGGTGGTTATCTTGTTAAATTTCGATGAAATGCATGAGTCCTCCCTCTGTGCGCTTCCGCGAATTGATTTTTGAAATGCAGCTGATTTAATCAATATAGTGCATTTATTAAGGAAAAGTTAAACTGAGACATCTTTGCTATAATTTCAAGCAAACAAATAATTGTTTTTTAAGTGTTGCTCTTGTAAAATTCTTGTTAAAGTCCTCCCGTGCATGCTCCCACGGCCACCATTTGGCAGCCAATCGATTTTTAGCACAACACCGGCCCACGTTTCCAGGTTGTCAGCGGTGACGCATAATGAATGCAACTTACAGTATATGGCTACGTAACTTATTTATGTTTTTCCCCAACGTATTAGATATATTTGGACTGATGCGACTTATATGGCAGTGCGAGGTGTACAGCGGAAAGTACGGTAAAGAGTTAAAATGTTTACAACACATTTTTAAACACTGTGAATAAAACTTTCATAACTACAGTTTATTTATTCTATTTTCCAATACTGTATTTTTCTACAAAATAAAAACCGTATTTAAGTCTCAATATCATTGAGCTTTAGAAAGGTAATTAAGTGTGCTAATTAAACCAGCTTTTAAATCTGTATTTGAATGACAAATCTTAGTTTATGTATGTCTCAAAATCTTAATAATTCCTTTGGAAATGTTTGATTTCTAAACTATTCTTAAAAACTGAACCAATTATTGTGTATTTTGTGAGTTTCTCATATGTTCTGAACCGTGTTGTCGTACCTCGTGCTGGCTTACTCCT
>JBBPBX010079068.1:0-10957 GCA_038048925.1 Garcialebias charrua
TCTACGAAATCAAAATCAGCAAAGGCCGCAAAGAGCCAATTGCTAAATGGGTACATCGAAATCAGATCAAACCTTACAAGGCGTTCAATGACTCCACAAAAGACAAAGATCTCACAAACTCACCGACTTCATGGGATAATAAGGTCGTCCAAACACAAGTTAGTAAATAAACTAATCAGGTTTAAACTACCATATATTCCCACCCTATAAGTCGCATTGTCCAATTTGAACTTAGAAACGCTAAGCCTAAAACCCACAACAAAAAACTAACCTTAACAACCGTTTAAATCCACGAGATTTAATTTGACCTCGGTCATAAAGTTGAGACCTGTTTTTCTTGTGTGTTGCACTTTGGAATCTGACGACAGGAGTGTGTCGAAGCAGTGAAACGTTGTTTCCTTGTTGTTTAGTCATTACTGTTGTCATTAGTTGAGATATTGTTTGGTTCTGAACACTCCCAGCCAAAAAGGTTTTGTATTAACATTGGTTAATGAATGATATGGATTTAACTATGCCAACATGCAGTTCGTTTTGTTAAATCTCAATCGTTGAAGAGTCAATGTAGTTTAAAGCTACTCAAGGTACCATAAACTACACTGGTCTCACAATTTCTAAATTGAACCGATTCGATCGTTTCTATTCTAGATTATCTATTCATTTTGATGAGTCTCGCCATAGACTTCAAAATTGATTAGGAATACAAATCCTACGTCGTTCGTCTAAAAGACAACAGACATTTAGATCAAACTATATTTCATTTTTCTACTTTAGTTTAACCTAAACTAATTAGTGAATGGAGGAATAGTTTGGAATTAGAGGCCTTCGTTACAGAAGCCCTCCAAAATTCTATAGGTATAGATCCCTATATCTAATTTACAGAATTGTTCCACCCCTTAATTAGTAAGTGTAGCTGTTCTAAACCATGATAGCTTACATACCAGGTGCATATAGGTAAGGCTTAATGTAAAATCCCAATCATAAGCCCACCTTAAAAAACCACATAATTGCATGACACATAGAACCAGAGTGGCACTGACTGGAAACCAACCAGCCAACAACCTTCGATGTGGGGACCTGCAGCTCCAACGCTTGGTCTTCAACCTTCATCCAAGGGTCGCCTCCTCTGCGTCAATCGAGGGATCCCCTCTACATGCTGATTATGAAAACAATTGTTGCTGATGAAATCACCAACTCTAATCGTGGTGGAATTACTGCTGTGGAATTACCGCTGTGGATTATAAGACTTTGCTTTCCAAGGGATCACAGACTTTGTTTTCCAAGAGTTAACAGACTTTGTTTTCCAAAGGATTAAAAGCTTTTCGCAATGGGATTACCTCCGAACAGTATGGAATTTCCAAAACTTTATGGGATTATAATTTTTGATTTTTCTTTTCCACTTGCTGGATTACTTCAAGATCAAAGACAGTTCAAGGTTTCCTTTCGTGTTGGACCCCATCCCCAAGGACTGGCGATGGCTTCCAAAAGGGGGGAGATGTAGTGGACATGACCATGTTCACTTTATTACATCTGTGTACTTTTGAACTGTTCCAGAGATGATCTTTACTGACCTCTCAGTAAAGCAAGACATTTATCACAAAATCATTCCATTAGTTGTAATCAGAATATAGTCACCAAAAGAGACTATTTCTACCTTTGATTTTATTCTAATGTAATCAAAAGAATAACTTTTGTCATTTTCATGATATATGTTATATGCTGTTATTCTTTAAATGTGAAACATCAATGTGTCATTTCTGCAAGTGAAAAGGTGTCAAAGTTCAGCTAAAATGTCAAACTGACTTACACTGAAATTGTTTTTGTCGAGTTTCAGCTAAAACTCTCATCTAGCGTCTGAAAGTCTCTCACTCAGATACTTTTCCTAAACAATTTCCTTCTCTGTGCTGAATTTCACCTTGAATAGTGATAACGAGTGGACCAATGAAAAAGAGACAAGTTTCTCTCCTCTCTAAGTTTTTTTAAGTTCTAACTGTGCGGAAACGCTTCAGTCTTTGAATGGACAGAGAGTTTGAATGGACAGAGACCTGAAAGCTCTCTGCCTTGCAGCTGGTCAAGCTTGGTCAAGAGCCAAAGACTAACTTGTCAGCTAGAACTGATGGACGCCTCCATCCAGTTCCCCGAGCAAAAGCTCCAAAGTTCCTAATGAACTTTCTTTGAGAAACATCTCGTCTTGAAGTCGGCCAGAAGCTGCCACATGTTTCTGACGGCTGACGCGGATCCGAGGAGACGTTGGAAGTAAACGACCAGTTCAGACGTACGAGGGCCGGAAGGACTCTGTGCACCTGGGAGGCTGGTGATATCTTTATCAGACGCATCGTCAAAAGGTAAAGAGCGGTTTACAAACGTACCTGGGATTTAGCCGAAGTCGGATGGAAAGTGTCATCTCTGGTTACACTCGAGATAAATAACTTAATCTCTCCAACCTCTTATTCCTCCTTTTCCCTTTCCCTCTCAATCTTAAGCTGGAACTTATTTTAAGCTGAAGAGCCCCTCAGACTAAATATGTGTAACATCTAATATTGAAGTCTGTTGTGTTGAATTTAAGTGTGCTGACGTTTTAAATTGAAAGAAAGTGAAATCATGTCAATCAAGTGTAATGGTGTTAATTTAGTTGATTTATTCTAAATAAATGATAGTGTCTCTTTGACATATCAAACTAAGTTAACGTCTTTGTCACTTAATGGCTCTGTTTATTTATCCATCATAAAGATCACAGAGATATTGGGTAAACTGAAAAAGAACAGAATCCGTGAATTTACTATTCAATCTGAATAAGTAGATTAATTAAGGATAAAGAGGTCAGTATTAATATTGACCTCCTCATAATTCTTACAACACATTAGCAGCAACATGAAACACATCAGCAGCAACATGAAACAGATCAGCAGCAACATGAAACACATCAGCAGCAACATGAAACACATCAGCAGCAACATGAAACACATCAGCAGCAACATGAAACACATCAGCAGCAACATGAAACACATCAGCAGCAACATGAAACAGATCAGCAGCAACATGAAACAGATCAGCAGCAACATGAAACACATCAGCAGCAACATGAAACACATCAGCAGCAACATGAAACACATCAGCAGCAACATGAAACACATCAGCAGCAACATGAAACACATCAGCAGCAACATGAAACACATCAGCAGCAACATGAAACACATCAGCAGCAACATGAAACAGATCAGCAGCAACATGAAACACATCAGCAGCAACATGAAACACATCAGCAGCAACATGAAACAGATCAGCAGCAACATGAAACAGATCAGCAGCAACATGAAACACATCAGCAGCAACATGAAACAGATCAGCAGCAACATGAAACACATCAGCAGCAACATGAAACACATCAGCAGCAACATGAAACACATCAGCAGCAACATGAAACACATCAGCAGCAACATGAAACACATCAGCAGCAACATGAAACACATCAGCAGCAACATGAAACAGATCAGCAGCAACATGAAACACATCAGCAGCAACATGAAACACATCAGCAGCAACATGAAACACATCAGCAGCAACATGAAACAGATCAGCAGCAACATGAAACACATCAGCAGCAACATGAAACAGATCAGCAGCAACATGAAACACATCAGCAGCAACATGAAACACATCAGCAGCAACATGAAACAGATCAGCAGCAACATGAAACACATCAGCAGCAACATGAAACACATCAGCAGCAACATGAAACACATCAGCAGCAACATGAAACAGATCAGCAGCAACATGAAACAGATCAGCAGCAACATGAAACAGATCAGCAGCAACATGAAACAGATCAGCAGCAACATGAAACACATCAGCAGCAACATGAAACACATCAGCAGCAACATGAAACAGATCAGCAGCAACATGAAACAGATCAGCAGCAACATGAAACACATCAGCAGCAACATGAAACAGATCAGCAGCAACATGAAACAGATCAGCAGCAACATGAAACAGATCAGCAGCAACATGAAACAGATCAGCAGCAACATGAAACAGATCAGCAGCAACATGAAACACATCAGCAGCAACATGAAACAGATCAGCAGCAACATGAAACACATCAGCAGCAACATGAAACACATCAGCAGCAACATGAAACACATCAGCAGCAACATGAAACAGATCAGCAGCAACATGAAACACATCAGCAGCAACATGAAACAGATCAGCAGCAACATGAAACACATCAGCAGCAACATGAAACAGATCAGCAGCAACATGAAACAGATCAGCAGCAACATGATGTGATATTTTGCAGTGATTATTCTTATTATTTATTTATTCATGAGTCTAACAGCCTCAGGGTAGAAGCTGTTCCTCAGTCTAGTGGTTCTACATTTGATGCTCCTCAACCTCCGTCCTGAGGGGAGTGGGGCAAAAAGTGTGTGTGCTGGGTGAGTGAGGTCTTTCATGATGCAGGTGTCTCTCTTCCTGCATCTGGAGGTGTAAATGTCTGTGATGGTGGGGAGACTGACTCCAACATCTTCTGTGCAGCCTTCACCACTCTCTGCAGAGCTTTCCTCTCTGCAACTGTGCAGCCTCCATGCCACACGTTGATGCTGGAGCACAGGATGCTCTCCACTGCACACCTGTAGAAGGAGGTGAGGACTGGGCTGCTCAGACCAGCTCGTCTCAGCCGTCTGAGGAAGTAGAGTCTCTGATGACCTTTCTTGATCAGGCTGGTGGTGTTGTTGCTCCAGCTGAGGTTGTTGTTCATGTGTACACCCAAGTACTTGTAGCTGGAGACCACTTCCACTGCAGATCCACCTATGTTCAGTGGGGTGTGGGTGTGTTTGTTCCTTCTGAAGTCCACAATCATCTCCTTTGTCTTCTTCACATTCATGTGAAGATTATTCTCTTTGCACCAGCTCTCCAGATGTTCCACCTCCTGCCTGTAGCTGGACTCGTCATTGCTTGTGATGCTTCCCACCACAGCTGTATCATCTGCAAACTTTACAATGATTAAATAAAATAGTAACTTTATAATAAAACTGTAATTCACTTTATGTGTGTGTGAGCCAGTCGTTACTGACTCGACTTCAGCTGGTTCTGTCCCTGTCTGTCTGTCTGTCTTCTCCTCTGTCTGTCCTTGTGTGTTTTGTCTCTGTATTTTCTGTGTGAGTTTCCACTCACTCCTCATCCTCCTCTCCAGCCTTCATCCAATCATTCACACCTGTTCTTGATCAGCCCCCTGCCCAGGTGCTCTCATTACTCTCTCTCCCTCTGCCTTATCTAAAGCTCTCCTCTCCTTCGCTCTGCGTGGTCATTATTATTATGCACAAACATCTCAGTCCTCTGCCCGTTCTGTTTCCGTCCGTCTGATGATCTGCTCGCTGTTAAAGCTTGAAGTGTTTCTTTATTTAAATATATCTGAGCTCCTGTCAATGAGTCTGAAAACTGAGGAGTGTGGTGGGATCAGAACGCTGCTGCTCGTCTTTAACGGGTACCAGAAAACCAGAGCACATTACCCCTGTTTGAGAATCACTGGCTCCCAGTTTGTTTCCAGATTAATCTGAAGGTTATTTTATTTTCAAACATCTTCCTGGTCTCACAATAACTGTCCGACCTGCTCCAGATGTTCCCTCTCAGATCAGCAGATCAGCTGCTGGTGGTCGACCCAAAGTCCAACAGGAGGCTGAGAGGTGACCAAGCTGCCTCTGACATCACTTCCTGTTGTCAAATCTTCTCTGAAGACATATTTGTTCTCTTTGCTCTTTAACTCAGCTTGAAATGTTGGTTTGACTGTTTTTAATGTATTAGTTTTTATTGTTTTAATTGTTTTAAATTTATTAGTTTTTATTGTTTTTACTGTTTTTAATGTATTAGTTTTTATTGTTTTAATTGTTTTTAATTTATTAGTTTTTATTGTTTTTACTGTTTTTACTGTATTAGTTTTTATTGTTTTAATTGTTTTTAATTTATTTGTTTTTATTGTTTTTACTGTTTTTAATGTATTAGTTTTTATTGTTTTAATTGTTTTTAATTTATTTGTTTTTATTGTTTTTACTGTTTTTAATGTATTAGTTTTTATTGTTTTAATTGTTTTTAATTTATTAGTTTTTATTGTTTTTATAGTTTTTAATTTATTGGTTTTTATTGTTTTTACTGTTTGATGTTTATTTGTTTTATTGTTTTTACTGTTCTTGTTATTTGTTTTATTGTTTTTACTGTTTGATGTTTATTTGTTTTATTGTTTTTAATGTATGATGTTTAATTGTTTTATTGTTTTTACTGTATGATGTTTATTTGTTTTATAGTTTTTACTGTATGATGTTAATTACTGTAGTTGTATTGTTTTTACTGTTTGATGTTTAGTTTTATTGCTTTTACTGTTTGATGTTTTTTAGTTTTATTGTTTTTACTGTTTGATGTTTATTTGTTATAATTTTATACTGTTTGATGTTTATTTGTTATAATTTTTTACTGTTTGATGTTTATTTGTTATATATTTTTTACTGTTTGATGTTTTTTAGTTTGATTGTTTTTACTGTTTGATGTTTAGTTTTGTTGTTTTTACTGTTTTTTTTTAGTTTTATTGTTTTTACTGTTTGATGTTTATTTGTTTTATTGTTTTTAATGTATGATGTTTAATTGTTTTATTGTTTTACTGTATGATGTTTATTTGTTTTATAGTTTTTACTGTATGATGTTAATTACTGTAGTTGTATTGTTTTTACTGTTTGATGTTTAGTTTTATTGCTTTTACTGTTTGATGTTTTTTAGTTTTATTGTTTTTACTGTTTGATGTTTATTTGTTGTAATTTTATACTGTTTGATGTTTATTTGTTATAATTTTTTTACTGTTTGATGTTTATTTGTTATTTTTTTTACTGTTTGATGTTTTTTAGTTTGATTGTTTTTACTGTTTGATGTTTTTTAGTTTGATTGTTTTTACTGTTTGATGTTTAGTTTTGTTGTTTTTACTGATTTTTGTTTTTTAGTTTTATTGTTTTTACTGTTTGATGTTTATTTGTTATAATTTTTTACCGTTTGATGTTTATTTGTTATAATTTTTTACTGTTTGATGTTTTTTAGTTTGATTGTTTTTACTGTTTGATGTTTATTTGTTATAATTTTTTACTGTTTGATGTTTTTTAGTTTGATTGTTTTTACTGTTTGATGTTAATGATTTTAACAGTTCATTACTTTTACAGTATCTGTTGATTTGAAGACATGTTTGTCCTGACCTCACGTCAGTGTGTCATGTCCTGTGGGACATCGTTGTCTCTTGTCTCTAAAAGTGTGTCAGAGGAGCTGGTCGGTTCATTTGGGTCAGAACCAGGTTGGTTTTTGACGCGATCACTGCCTTTAAGGGGAGTTCGGTCCGTGTGGTTCTGGTTCCTTTCAGGCCCGTGAGCTCCTGTTCCTCATTCTGGTCCATCATTAACTGGACCTCCCTCGTCTTCCTGGTTCCTGAAACCAGATCAGAACCCGACTGGATCACTGCCAGGTCTCAGCATCGCACTGAATCCTCGGGTCCCTCTGGACAGAAACATTGGGTATTAAACCTGGTTCTGGTTCTGGTTCTGGTTTTTGTTCCTTTCTCAGGTTCTCACGCCACTTTAAGTTCTGATTCTAAAGTTTTACATTGTCAAAACCATCAAACAAACAAATAAAACCCGACAGAACAGAGCCAGCCCTCGGTGAAGACATTGAGTCCCGGTTCTGGTCCTGGTTCTGGTCCTTCTTTTGGACCTTTTCTGCTGTAACGAGCACCCTGTTAGACCTGTAGCTTGTCCAAAGGATCTCCATATTTGTGTCAAAGGTCAAGGTTAGGGGGTTAAAGGTCAGGGTCAAAGTTGGAGGTCAATGGTCAAGGTCAATGTTATGAGTCAAAGATAGGGGTCAGAGTTTGGGGTCAAAATTAAGAGATTACTGGAAATTAAAGGAGACCACATATTGGTTTTATAAATTTTTATGGTATGTCTGTGGGCTATCCAGACCATGTTCATTCAATTTAATACACAAAATAATTCTTAGATAATAAAATATCCCCTTTCTAGTTCTGCCTTTTCTCACTTCCGTTCTGAACGACCGGTTTATGATAATGAGCTCTGAAGGCCACGCCCTTCAAAAATCTGTTTACATTAACTCCGCCCTCCAAAAGGTTTACGTTAGCATTTCTTGCACTTTAGAAATGGCTAGTGCTAGCTTAAGATAACTTACCGAAAGCCGTATGCGCGCGCCGCCATTTGCTGCACCTGTTAGCATTAGCCCACCTGAATCCGAGGCTAATGTTAGCTAGTTCCTCCTCCGCCTGCATAGCTCTGCTTAGCTCCTCTCGTTGCATGCGGCGCTTTGGGAGCGATCGCAGACACATACACAAAGTTCACCAAGTGTTTCCAGATAATTTATCCGTATGAGGCAACCTCTGATCGGACAACCGGTCCTCAAAAGCCAGCAGCTCCCGGCGGCAGATGGTCCCTTCGCCGGCATGTCCAATCCCCGCCCGCTTTGCTCCGCTCGTTGCATGGTCAGGCAGCGGTGATCTGCTCGTTTTACGTCTGCCGGCTGCTCGTTGGGAGCGATCGCTAATACGCTAAAAATTGAACTAAAACGTAAAAATAACAATTATACTTTATTTATAAAGCCATTTAAAACAACCACAGCTGCAACAAAGTGCTGTACACATGAAATTAAGAACATTTAAACAAAAGATGAGATGAAATCAGGAAAAACAACCGTCACGTCTTTTATACTGAAGTGGGTTGAGCCTAACCAGGGGTTGCTAGGTGAGGGGCTGGACTCAGGTTTGGGGGGGGATTGTCCTGCAGCTTATGACGTCACAAGCTGCAGGATTTGAAAACGAGACATTTATATCCCAGAAAAATAAATCTACTTAGAGTAAATAAACCACTGGGTGCATTTCTTTGGCCTTAGGACTGTTTTTTTAAGAAGTAAATACCCAAAGTAGAGTAAAAAAAACATTAAAAAGTGAATTTTGCATCTGTGGTCCCCTTTAAGAAAATGTTCTAAGTAAAGAAATACAAACATGTCCAACACATGTCTCTGTCTCTCTGTGTCTGTCTCTGTCTCTCTGTGTCTGTCTCTCTGTGTCTGTCTCTCTGTGTCTCTTTGTCTCAGGTGGTGCGTTCACAGTCTCTGCTGTTAAAGAAAGAACTCCGTTTGACGACAGAATCTGGATCTCAGAAGGACAACGTGAAGAAGAACCGATACAAAGACATCCTGCCTTGTGAGGACACACACCGTCCCCTTCCTCTTTTCCTCCCTCTGTCCTCATCACCTCGTTTTGTCTCATGTCTACGTTTGAACAAAAAGTGTCTATTAATCTAGCCTGGTTAAAACCAGACCCTTGTCCTTCACTTCGCTTTGTACTAGGGTCTGGGACTTCCCCCTTAGAGAACGATTTCTCCGGTAGATTTTTGACCGGACCAATCAGAGAACAGAAGGCGGAGTTTTGTTAGTTTAGCCTGGCGAGGTCCAGGCTATTCAGATAAATAGCTCAGAAACCACTCGGTGGATATTTTTTCTGCTACCAGTGTGTAATTATATGGCTCTAATTTACTGACTGTTGGCCTAGATGAAACATTTGAGATAAAATTCGATTTTTTATAATTTATTTTCGTAGCGCACCCGAGGCTGTTTGGAAAATGTCAAACCGAAACAATTTAAATCCAGCAGATTTGACCATTTCGTGAATTGATTTAGGAACTGTTAAGCTCAGGAACACTTCTGATATAACGTCAGCTAAGAAATATATTTTTTCTCAGCAAAGAAATAATAGTTTTTTACCTTGTTTTATTGAAAATTCCTTCGTGGCGGCAGCCATTTTAACTGACGACGTCAGTCGACGTCGTTCAAAACTCCGCCTTCTGTTCTCTGATTGGTCCGGTAATCCGCCTTCTGTTCTCTGATTGGTCCGGTCAAAAATCTACCGGAGAAATCGTTGTCTATGGGACAAGTCCCAGACCCTAGTACGAAGCGAAGTGAAGGACAAGGGTCTGGTTTTAACCAGGCTACTGTTAATCTTGTCTCAGTTTGAAGTTTTAATTCTTTGGTTGTGTTTTTATCTAAAAAGTTTGCAGGTTTTTTCTGTTGTCTACAGATGGTTTCTGAAAATGGTGTGTGTGTGTGTGTGTGCGTGCGTGCGTGCGTGCGTGCGTGCGTGCGTGTGTGCGTGCATGCGTGTGTGTGTGTGTGTGTGTGTGTGTGTGTGTGTGTGTCTGTCTAGATGATCAGACCCGGGTGGTGTTGTCTCCAACTTCAGAGTCACATTCAGATTACATCAATGCCAGCTTCATCAAGGTGACACACTCTCTCTCTCTCTCTGTCTGTCTGTCTCTCTCGTCCCCTCCTCCTGGCTGTAGTTCTCTGTTTGTCCTCCAGGGGCCCTCGGGTGATTGCAGGTACATTGCCTCTCAGGGGCCCCTCAGCTCCACTCTGGTTGACTTCTGGAGGATGATCTGGCAACACAAGATAAAGGTCAGACACACATCTTCATCCAGGAAATAATCTGATCCCCACAAATAACACGGATGCATAAACCAACTTAATTCAATAAATAGTTCATGCCCCACAGTTAGAATCAGAATAAGCTTCATCATCATTGCACCGAGATATAATGAGAACGTGTACATGCAGTCATCCAGAAGGTGGACGGAGTGCACGAAGCTGCTGCTGTAAGTGCGGCCTTTCTTATCCTTTTCAGAATGATGATCTTAGATAAGAAAAGGGGTTAGAACCATGAGGGTAGATAGTGGTATTACAAAAAAAGATATTTCACATCTTGTCTATCAGGACACGATTTGAGACATCAAAAAACTCTACCAGTTAAAAACAGATTACATATGCATTTGAGGTTGAGGTGTTGAGATTAGTCCATGAGCGTTTTTTCAGATCAGCCACAGTTCTGATGATGTTGTTTAGCCAGCAGTTCTGATAAGCATGCACAGAAAGTTTT
>JBBPBX010079069.1:0-14941 GCA_038048925.1 Garcialebias charrua
CCCAACCCAGGCAGTAAGCACTTGTTCCTGGGTACAGATGAACCGTACGCGCCCTGGAGGTCCCCAACCCAGGCAGTAAGCACTTGTTCCTGGGTACAGATGAACCGTACGCGCCCTGGAGGTCCCCAACCCAGGCAGTAAGCACTTGTTCCTGGGTACAGATGAACCGTACGCGCCCTGGAGGTCCCCAACCCAGGCAGTAAGCACTTGTTCCTGGGTACAGATGAACCGTACGCGCCCTGGAGGTCCCCAACCCAGGCAGTAAGCACTTGTTCCTGGGTACAGATGAACCGTACGCGCCCTGGAGGTCCCCAACCCAGGCAGTAAGCACTTGTTCCTGGGTACAGATGAACCGTACGCGCCCTGGAGGTCCCCAACCCAGGCAGTAAGCACTTGTTCCTGGGTACAGATGAACCGTACGCGCCCTGGAGGTCCCCAACCCAGGCAGTAAGCACTTGTTCCTGGGTACTTTTCACAGGAAAGTAGTTTCAGGTCATGAACTGTGAAGGATCTTCACACCAAACGTGCCGTTTGTAACGTCTGAGATAACAAGTTGACCCTGAAAAGGAAACCACCTGGTTAGTGGAGGTGATGAAGTTCACGGAGAAGTTGTTCAGTGTTTTTTAAGTCAAACGATGACGTTTGTATAAAATAAATCCAGTGAGTTTTCTGTTTCTCAGGAAGCTCTCCACGCTGAAGTGCTCTGTGCACTTGGATCTCCTGAAATCCAGAATGAGTTCCTTGGTCTTACTCATGTTGAGTTCCAGGTTGTTATTGTGAAACCATTCTGTCAAGTGCTGGACCTCCTCCCTGTAGGCTGCTGTCCGTTATGAGCCCTGTAATGGTGGTGTCATCAGCGAACGTGATGACGGTGGTAGTGGAGTGAATGGGGATGCAGTCATATGTGAGCAGGGGATAAAGGAGGGGGCTGAGGACACACCCCTGTGGTGTTCCTGAATTTGGATGAAAGTGGAGGACCTTCCATCATTACGTTCTGGAGTCTGTTGCTCAGGAAATCCACAATCCATGCACCCAGTGAGCTGCCCAGTTTCCCAACTGGTTTATAAATGTTAACCATTTTGATCAAACCGTGAAAATAACGTTACATTCAACTTTATGAGAGAAGCAGAACTTGTGGGGATGACTCTCGGCTACTACCACGTCTGATTTTAGCACTCTCTGTAAAACTGACTGGGGTTGTAATCTTTTATTTTCATTTTATTTGCCATGGTTGTTTAGCTGCGGCAGCCATCTTGAATTAGGTTAGCAACAAAAGTCAACAACAGTTGTGCGTACAATGGTTACTTTGAGTTTCATTAATACCCAACCACTGGTTCAAGAAATATTTTGCTAACAGACAAACAAACCCATCCATCCATCCATCCAGTGAGAGGCAGAGGGCTCTGGTTTCTTTAATAGCGGACATTTTAAAACTCAACGAATTTATCACTCTATGTGAAGATTTGAGTTATTTGTCTTCATTTTGGGAAGCAGAAAATAGTTTGGGTGATGGAACAAGAAACAACAGGATCTAATTTAGATCTGATGCTGTATCAGACTTACCTTCATGTGGAGCTGCTCACACCCGTGCACCGTGACAAGCCCAGAGCTCTGCCTCACACTCTGCACACTACGTCACAGATGGTGCGTTCGCGTGTAATCGGATTTCCCATAATTAAACACGGCTTGAAGTTCAAAATCACTTTTGTTTGCAAAAACAAACATATTTAAATGATAATATATATATATATATATATTTTTTTTTTTTCTTTTTCTTTTTTTTTTTGGAGCAATTTGGTGAATAGTAGAAAAATCATGTCAGTGGAGCTTTAAACCTGATATCTGGTTATCAGATCAATAATGTTAACATATTAGTTTCAGTTCAGGACCCTGAGACGACTTCTGTTGTGACTTGGAGCTTTATAAATAAACTGGATTAAATTAAATATCAGCATTTCTCAGCTGGTATTGGAAGTAGCTTCACTAGCGCCCAGAAAAGTAGCTGAAGCACTTTTAATCTCAAAATCATAATTCTGCTCAGAAAATGCTTCAAATATTATTTTTTCTATATTCCAGTTAGTTTGGATTTTCATCCGTTCGTTAAAGCAGCTGAATCTTGGCGTCACCACCTTGTGACTGCATCGTCTGTTGGACGTGGCGGGTCTCACATCAACAGCTTCCCCCTCCACAGGTGCCCATTACCTGGATTACCTCCTTTTTTGTGGTTAACGGTACAGGGATACCCTGAAGTGAAGCCATTTGCCGTGTCAGTCTGAGTCGTTGCCTCCAGGAGAGGACAGGTTTGAAATGGGAGGAAATTGCAGCTACGGCAGAGTGTTTGTCACCGATGCACGGCAATTTGTGGCAGTGAACAATGAGAGGGTCCTGAAGAGCTGCAGGGAGGAGAGGGCTCCTCACAGGACCCTCAGCGCTTCATGGGAGCAAGAAAAATAAAACGTGGTCAAAACGATGCTTGTATCATTTTCACTGCAGCGCAGCTTTATAATTCAAGCTGAAAGATCAGGACAACAAGGAGCTCGGGACAGAACAGGAAAACAAGCCTCATGTGTTCTGAGTTTCTACAGATGAATCTGGAGAGATGCAGCTAAATGTTCCGCGTTCCACCATTTTTCATTATTATTATTAGACCTGTCACGATAACAAAATTTGCTGGGCGATTAATTGTCTCAGAAATTATTGCGATAAATGACATTGTTTGAAATTTGACAATAATTAGTTACCGGTATTTATTGTCAAATTTTAATTTTTGCGTGTAGGGCCTTTTGTTGGCCACTGGATGTCAGTATAAGACTGTTTGAACTGAAGGATGGATAGTGAGGGAGCGAGCATAATCTCTTTAATAAAAATGGGAGGGAGGCCCCTTGACGTTACATGGGCTGTCTCTCTTCGGTTCTCAAAAATGGCGGACGCTCGGTGTGGTAGGTGCTCTTTAGCATAGCATTTGTCACACAAAGCTTTTAATCTTCTTCTTCTTCTTCTTTCGGCTTTTCCCTTTTCAGGGGTCGCCACAGCGAGTCATCCTCCTCCACCTCACTCTGTCCTCTGCATCCTCTGTCCTCACTCCAACTACCTTCATGTCCTCTCTAACTGCATCCATATATCTCCTCTTTGGTCTCCCTCTTTGTCTTTTTCCTGGCAGCTGCATTTCTAACATCCTTCTACCAATATACCCACTGTCCCTCCTCTGGACATGTCCAAACCATCTCAGTCTGGCCTCCCTAACTTTATCTCCCAGTTGTTTAACATGTGCTGTACCTCTGATGATCTCATTCCTGATCTTATCCATCCTTGTCACTCCTAAGGAGAACCTCAGCATCTTCATTTCTGCCACTTCCAGTTCTTTCTCCTGTCTTTTTGTCAATGCCACTGTCTCCAGACCATACAACATAGCTGGTCTCACCACTGTCTTGTAAACTTTTCCTTTGACCTTTGCTGACACCTTTTTGTCACAAATCACTCCTGAAACTTTTCTCCATCCACTCCATCCTGCCTGGACTCTCTTCTTCACCTCTTTACCACATTCCCCATTTTCCTGGACAGTGGACCCCAAGTACTTGAAGTCCTGCACCTTTGTGACCTCTGCTCCTTGTAGCCTCACTGTTCCACTGGCCTCCCTCTCATTCACACACATGTACTCTGTCTTACTACGGCTGACTTTCATTCCTCTTCTTTCAAGTGCATACCTCCACCTCTCCAAGTTCTCTTCCACCTGTTCCCTGTTCTCACCACAGATCACAATGTCATCTGCAAACATCATAGTCCATGGGGATTCCTGCCTGACCTCATCTGTTAGTCGGTCCATCACCAGAGCAAACAAGAAGGGGCTCAGAGCCGATCCTTGATGCAATCCCACCTCCACCTTGAAGCTATCTGTCACTCCTACAGCACATCTCACCACTGTCCTGCTGTCTTCATACATGTCTACATGTCCTGCTGTCTTCATACATGTCCTGCTGTCCTCATACATGTCCTGTACCAGTCTAACATACTTTTCTGCCACTCCAGATTTCCTCATGCAATACCACACCTCCTCTCTTGGCACCCTGTCATATGCTTTTTCTAAATCCACAAACACACAATGGAGTTCTTTCTGACCCTCTCTGTACTTCTCTATCAACATCCTCAAATCAAAGATGCATCTGTGGTGCTCTTTCTTGGCATGAAACCATACTGCTGCTCACAGATAGTCACCTCTTGTCTAAGTCTTCCTTCCACAACTCTCTCCCAGATCTTCATTGTGTGGCTCATCAACTTAATTCCCCTGTAGTTGCTACAACTCTGTACATCACCCTTGTTCTTAAAAATGGGAACCAGCACACTTCTTCTCCATTCTTCAGGCATTTTCTCACCCTCAAATATTCCATTAAATATTTGAGTCAAAAACCTCACTGCCATCTCTCCAAGACATTTCCAAACCTCCACTGGTATGTCATCAGGTCCTACTGCCTTCCCCTTCTTCATTCTTTTCAGAGCTTTCCGGACTTCAACCTCACTAATCTTTCCCACTTCCTGGTCCACAGTCTGTATGACCTCCACTCTTCTTTCTCTTTCATTCTCTTCATTCATTAGCTCCTCAAAGTAATCCTTCCATCTACCCATCACACTCTCCTCACTTGTTAGAACATTCCCATTCCCATCTTTAATAAGCCTAACCTGCTGCACATCCTTTCCAGCCTGATCCCTCTGTCTTGCCAATCGGTACAAGTCCTTCTCGCCCTCTTTAGTGTCCAGTCTCCCATACAACTCATTGTACGCCCTCTGCTTTGCCTTAGCTACTTCCCTCTTTGCTCTATGTCCCATCTCCTTATATTCCTGTCTCCTCTCTTCAGTCCTCTCACTGTCATATTTCTTCTTGGCTAATCTCTTTCTTTGAATGGCGTCCTGCACTTCACTATTCCACCACCAGGTTTCCTTATCATCCATTCTCTGTCCAGATGACACACCAAGTACCTTCCTACCTGTCTCTCTAATTACTGTTGCTGTAGTAGCCCAGTCACTTGGAAGCTCTTTAATAACATTTATATTATTATTATTATTACTAATTTTTATTTTTGCCTTTTTTTAATCTTCTTCTCTCCAGCTCTCTGTAGCGCCCCCTTGGGCCCCCCCATGAGACCATGGCCCCCACTTTAAAAACCACTGGTCTTAAGGGTCAGAGCACTGGACTGGAGCGTTTAAATAACTGAAACGTGTTGGATATTTGTATTTCAGGCTGAGGTCTCTTTTTAAAAGACTGATGAGCTTTTTGTCAAATAAATTATTAAAACTAATATTTTGAAGCAGTTCGTGAAGGAGGTGGATGTTCTCCCTGAGGAACGTGGTTGCTCATGAAGTTAAAGGACGATTCAAGGTCAAACATTAGGATTCTGCATCTGCTGTGGCAGTTTGTGCCAAGTTCACTGTGATGTGACTGAACTGGAGCTTTGCAGGAAATGATCAGTGACCACGTCATCCAGTCAGCCTTAGAAAACAAGTCGGCACAAGTGTCTTCTTGTTAAAATGGACAGTTGGGGTAATGCTGTATACTGTAATTGTGAACCTTGCCCAATCTTTTCATTTAGTTATGTATCTATTGGTTATGTTATCTTTGCTTTATATATTAGTTACTTGTCTTTTGTCCCCTTTTTTGTTTGTTTGTTGTTGTTGTTGTTGTTTTGTTTGTTTTTGTTTTGTCTTATTTTAATTTTTTTATATAAATTTACTTGAAAATCTTATAAATAAAGTGTTGAAAAAAGAAAGAAAACAAGTCGGCCATTTTCACAGCTGTGTGACGTGGTAGTAGCTGAGAGTCAACCGTTTTTCTGCGTTCCTGTCACTTTTCAGCGTAAGATATTTGTTAACCTCTTTGTGCTGCCCTCTCCTGGACGACTGAGAAGCTCCATTGACACGAGGACCGTGAGGTCCGAGTGTTTGTTCCTGCGGGCGGTAACTTTTTTAAATGTCTTTTTTTTTTTAGTTTGTGAAGTTTGCCAACATCGAGGAGGACACGCCTTCCTACCATCGCCGCTACGACTTCTTCGTCTCCCAGTTCAGTGCCATGTGCCACTCGACTCATGAAGACCCTGAGACCAGGAGCAGGTAAGGTCCCCCACGAACAAACATCGGCTGCTGAGCAGGGGTTGAACGAGTGCATAATTTTAAAACTTGACATTAACGTAATAAAACTCGAGTAGAACTCGAGTAGTTGATGATGTCATAGGATCTCAAGATGCAAAAATAAATAAATAAGTAAAACGGCAAAAAGGTAATTTATTATGTGTAACAAAAAAGACCAACAAAACATTGGGAGCGTATATTATGCTCCTACAGGAAAACCAAAACTATTATTATTATTATCATTATTGTTATTATTATTGTTATTACTACAGGTAGTCCTCGACTTACGACACAGTTCCGTTCCTACGCCCGTTCGTAACACGAAAATCATCGGAAAATACGTCCAAACGGCACCTCATACATACAGTACTGTATTTTTTCTAAGCACTTAACCTATCCTAACACATTACCCTACATAATTATCAAAAACCACATACATTTAGGAGCCATAATGAAGGAAAAAGAGTAATTTCTTACTGGGAGCTGGTCATAGAGTTTTTTTAATTTCACGTCCAGTATTCATAGTGACGTCGTTACGTCACAAGTCACGTGTCGAAAAACACTGGACTCCTGTAAGGTTTCACTGAGCGCATCAGTGGAAACCCCCCCACCCTCCTGTAAGTTTCAAGCTCCCCTAAGTTTAGTTTCCAGCTCCCCTAAATTTCATTTCAGCTCCTGCTGTAAAGGCGCATAAACGGCGTAACTTGAAGCAATGCTTTTCAATGGGAGGCGTTCGTAACCGTGAAACGTCGTAACTCGAGACCATCGTAACCCGGGGACTACCTGTATTACTATTATTATTATTATTATTATTATTATTAAGCTGCAGAAATGAAAGAAGCGTGCAGCACGTAAAAAACTAAACTGAAAACAGTGGGGTGGTCGACTACCCCGCACCACCGCCCGTGGTGCTGCGCGTTAGGTTTACTTTTAGAGATTAATATGTACATAGTTTTTTTTTAAATAGGTTTAGAGATCAATATATTTTGCTTTTTTTTGTGAAACACGGTCAGAGGAAGCTGGTTCTGGTGTTGCACCATATTCAGTGACCTGCAACAGTGCATGCAACACCGCCCCCTACAGTCACAATATACGATGGTCACAGAATATGATGCAACACCAGTTCGCATGCACACCATCCGTCCGCATGGAGGAATCCATTTTTTAGCTTCTACTCGCTAAATTCCAAAACGTTCAATACAAAAAGATTTGTATTGAACGTTTTTGAATTGATCATGTCCTGGACAACTGAGAATCTTCACCAGCGCACGTCTACTAGCTAGTCCACGCTCGGTGCAGATCACATGACACGTGACGTAATGACGTCACTACGAATACTGGACGTGAAATAAAAAAACTCTATAGATAGTTTTGGTTATGGTCCACCCCCATAACCGTAGGTGAGGGCTGGAACAAAGACGTAACAGACCTCCTCCTTCATCACAACAGACCACAGCAACGTTCTCATTATTACCCACGACGAGCCACGACGAGGCATCGATTCATCAGTTCATCTGTCAGGTACTTGAGCACCCCACACCTGGAGGAAGCCTCGAGTCTTTTCTGATTGAGAAGTGTGGCCTGAGACATCATCATCATCATCAACTTTATTCAGCAGACTCGTGGTCCACAAAAAAACATAACACACACAACACATACCAAAAAAAAAAAGGAAATGAATAAAAAAAATATATATATATATAAGAAAACAGAAGAGTGACTCATCTTAAACCTTGAAGACGCCAACAGAACTCCATCATCAGCATAAAGCAGAGGCCCTGAGGTTCCCCAAACCAGACACCCTGCCCTCCATGACTGCACCTTCAGGTCCTGTCCGTGAAGACCATAAACGGGACCGGGGACGAGGTGCGGTCCTGGTGGACTCCAGTCTGAGAACGAGCTCGACTTTAGTTTAAAAAAAAAACCACAACGGGTAAATACAAAAACTTTCTTGATCCTTTAAAAGTTACATTTTCTGTTTTTGGCTCCTGTCTTAGAATCTGGATCTACAAGCTGACATTCAATGTGTGAACCATTTTATTTTATTTTAATTACACATCAAACTATTTCAGTTTGTTCCAACACAACAAGTCAACATTGTAAGATCTGACACATCTTCAGACGTGTGTGAGAAGAGCTTTTATTATCCGCAGTATCTGAGCAAAGCTCATCTGCATATGACTTTAAAATCAAGGTGGTTCTCGACCAAATGATGAATTGTTTAATTTGGCTCCGAGGCTCCCTGAAGCAGCTGTTAATGCACAGAATCCTGATTATTTCCCTTTTTATGAGCTGGAATTGGGCATTAGCCCGAGAAATCAGCTGCTCCAGTCTGAGCCGTGTCCTTGGATGGAAATAAAACAGATTTTCTGATTGATTTTTCACATTTCACTCATGGATACGGAGGTCCAAATTGGCCGTAATGCCTACATTAGTAGTTTTATTTCTAGAAATACTTTACAGGCAGTAAAGGGTTTCACATCAGCAGCAACACTCCAAGTGGTAGGAGTGGTAACACAATCCCCACCAGAGCCGCTCTCATCCCACAGATATCCATTAAGAACAGGTATAAATACATCTCCCCCAATCCATTTTTCATAACATCTCCCTTCCACTGAGACCACACGGCTCAGGAGGGCCTCGCTGCACGCCCTGCACTGAAACACGAGCACTTGAAACGACGCTGACGATAAAATGTGGAGTTAAGAGTAGCTGAGTGTAAATGCTGGAAAAAGGTTGAGGGGATTCACTGAGGAGCTGGTTTCCAGAACTTACTGCCCTGTCCTGCAAACTGGTGGTTTCTGGAGCTTTACATCAACATCATGACTAGGGCTGCAGTGATACAATAATCTCACGATACGATACACAATATTCTGCTCACGATACGATTCAATACACTTTTGCGATTTTCTGAAAGATTTTAGAGGGACAGAGTGATTTTGGTGACATTTTGAGACTGTTATAGACTTGGATTGAATTAATTTAACTGAAAACTGATTAAAAGCACCAACTACACAATACCTGGCTCTGGTTGGACATGGACACAGACTTAAAGTCGACAGCTGGACAAAATGAATCAAAGAAGTGGTGAGAAAACATGTTTCTTTTAATTGAAACAGTAAAAACTGTAGCTTACATGCATTTGTAAAGTAAATAAAGTGCACCAAGTGCCCTGCTCTGAATAGTTTGAAACCTTTTTAACCTTGACACTTTTAAGTGCTTGGTAAGTAAACAGTAATATGACTTCTCCAAAACAGTCTATAATTCAAGTAATGAAGAACATTTAACTTCAAATGCACCCATCTTAGCAGAGCAGCTTAAGGCCTGTAGATAGACCCTGACTAATAAGTGAACTCTAAACAGAAAGTCTACTCTGCAGACCAAGTGAGCTACATTCTCCTCAGATTTTTGTTTAGAAATAGAATCTGATCGACGTGCTCTGGGAGAAGTGCACTTCTCTGCGCAGTGATGATATCTCCAGCGGTGGAGAAGACTCTCTCTGAGGATACACTGGTGCCAGGGATGCAGAGGTATCTAAAAAAGCTAAGTCTGGTCCTCTGGACATTCAAAAAGCAAAAAAAAAAAGTACGATGCTTGCACATGAATATCGATTTTTTTCTAGGAAAGAAAAAAAAATCGATATATATTGCAATATCGATATTATTACACAGCCCTAATGACCCAGTTTGGTCCAATCTTCAGCTGTTGGACAGCTGAGGAGTTCATGGTCGACTCAATGACAGCAAGGAGCCCAAACCACTGAACACACAGAACCGTAGACTATAAGGAAGGTAGATGAGTTTATTCTTGATCACAGGAGTGAAAGAAGCAGTTGAGTCTGAGGTGACGCTCAGCAACGTCTCCACAAGAACCACTTCCAGACACGTGATGGTTCACCTGAGGACCAACGCACCTGCTTTCACCAGAACTCACCTTAGACTGTAGACGGGCGTACGCTGTCCGTTGGTCTTATGAGAAACTGTTTTCCTGGAGAAATAAACCAAGCCCGGGTTTAATTTGAGAGCGCAGGAGAACCAACATTCACCAGTAATTAGTCATGCTCGACAATCTTCAGAGGCGAGGAGAGAATATTTAGCGTAGCAAGCCCAGAGGATTAGAGCCTGAGGAGCCTGTTGGTAGGTGGAAAACGTTCAAACAAACCTCGCACGTCTTCTGGAGAAACACTAATCCTTAAATAAAAGGGCCGAGCCGAGTGTGTGAAGGGAGAGAAGCCAAACTATTGTTCTGGACCAGAACGGCTTCTGAACATGTGCCAGATATTTACTGATGCTTTGTTCCCAGATTTGCTGCAGTTGACACATTTTTCCTGTCTGAGTCATAACTCTGTTAAATTGAAACACATTATAGATTCTCACATTGTTAGTCGGCTGCTGCTGCGTTAGTCTGCGGACAAATGTCCTGCAGGCAGACGTCAAAACTCAAAACGGGCTCGCTTCACCTTCAATGAAGAGGCTTCCACAACAAAAACTCTTTTAAAATGTCTTACGTATGAAGACAACTTAAATGATCAAATTGGTCCTCAGTTGGGAAATTCACACTAAAACTCCAAATATCTCATTTTAATGTCAAAGTCAAAGTCAAAGTCAACTTTATTATCAGATCTGCAATATGTACTGTACAGGACATACACAGGACCGAAATTGCGTTTCTCTCAGTCCCTCGGTGCAACAGTAAACATCTAAACATTGAAACACTGAAACATATAATAATAGACATAAGCATAAAATAGTAAAACTAACACTGTCCTGAGTTTTTGCATAGTGGTATAAGAGTATGAAAATTTACACCAACTCTAAAACTAAAACATTAAACATTTAATGAACATAATACTGTCCTGAGTTTTTGCATACTAGTATAAAAAAAGAGTATAAAAAGTATAACTAAAATAAACTAAAGGTTTCTAGCATTGACATTTGCAAAGTGGCAAAGCAGCGTATGAGTTAATGTACACAGTATATGTATGAGGTAGTAGTTGATGTTGTTATAGAGGCAAAAAGTGGCATATGCAGTAAGGCACATTGGGCATCCCTAAATAAGACCGTTCAGAGCACACTGTATATGTATCAGCAGTGGTGTAGATATTAGAGTAGTGTAAATGTAAACAGTAGTAATTAAATGTAAGCAGTAGTAATAAAAGTAAACAGTATTAATAAATGTAAACAGAGAATGTAAACAGTATTATGACTATAGGCAGTGATGTAATACAAACATTAGTGCAAGTATGAGAAGTAGTGCAAACTGAATGAGCACATGACCGAGAGTTTAGTGAATAACCCGTTTGATGACACAGAGTCCAGTGTTAAAATCTTTGTGTTGTGTGGTAATGTGTGAGAAAGTTTTAGTGTTAAGGCAGTTCAAATGGGAGGGGGGCAGAGCAGGCAGAGTGTTTAGCATCCTGACTGCCTGATGAACAGAGCTGTCTCTCAGTCTGCTGGTTCGAGCCTGGAGACTCCTCAGTCTCCTTCCTGATGGCAGCAGTCTGAAGCAGCTGTGTAGTGGGTGTGTGGGATCACCTGCCATGCAGTGGGCTTTCCGAGTGAGGCGTTTGCTGTGTAAGTCCTGCAGTGAGGGCAAGGAGGTGCCCACGATCTTCTCAGCTGCTCTCACGATGCGCTGGAGGCTCTTGCGGCAGGATGCAGTACATGCACCAAACCACACAGTGATGCAGCTGGTCAGGACACTTTCTATGGCACCTCTGTAGAAGGTGCACATGATGGGGGTTGAAGCTCCAGCCCTTTTCAGCTTGCGGAGAAAGTAGAGACGCTGGTGAGCCTTCTTGGCCAGTGATGCAGTGTTCCTGCTCCAGGACAGGTCCTTTGAGACGTGCACTCCCAGGAACTTGGTGCTGTCTACTCTCTCCACTGCGGTGCTGTTGATGGTCAGAGGGGCATGTTGGGCATCCTTCTTCCTGAAGTCCACAACAATCTCCTTTGTCTTCTCCACGTTGAGAGTGAGATTGTTGTGTCCGCACCACAAGGCCAGGCGGCTCACCTCGTTCCTGTAGTCCGTCTCATCGTTGTTGCTGATGAGACCCACCACTGTTGTGTCGTCCGCAAACTTGATGAAGTGGTTGGAGCTGTACGATGGTGTGCAGTCGTGTGTTAGCAGGATGAATAGAAGGGGGGTCCGATTGAGGTGAACCCCCAGAAGCCCCCTCCATACAAAATGTTTTGTACTTGTTGATTTAAAACATATTAACATAAATCTGACAGTGTATTTATCTACCCACTATTTATTTATTTATTTGATACATTTTGTTTTATGGTAAATGGTAAATAGAGCTTACTTATATAGCGCCTTCCAGCCCCCCATGAGGGGCCCCAAAGCGCTTTTCATACACACATTCATACACCGGTAGCGGTAGTCTGCCATGCAAGGCGACAGCCAGTCCTACCGGGAGCAACTCGGGGTTAAGTGTCTTGCCCAGAGACACAACGACACATGGTGTGGGAACTCGGGATTCGAACCTCCAACCTTCCGATCGGGGGACGACTGCCATTACCACTACACCACGGCCGCCACATTTTGTTTTAGGCAGTTTGTAGAACAAGGAAGGCCTCTCCTGACGATGAACCATGCAATATTATATCCTATGAGGAGTTCCTCAAGGATGATCACTTGTTCCCTCATTTTCTGTAAAACTACAAAACCTTTTTTTTTTTCTTAATTGCTTTAATGTGGGGTTTCATTGCCGTTGAGGTTTTATTTATTTATTTATATATGCCAACTGCTGTTTTAATAGTGACATTTATAATTTGCCTTAAGCTCTTTAGGCTTGCTTCACACTAGATGATACAGTCAAAACTCTGTCAGGACATGCAGGGGGGTATCGGGTTCTTCAGAGTGTTTTAAGAACACTGTGGGCTTGTTTCAGGCTTGCATCCACATGGAAACAGCACTAGCACTACCACATGTGAGCCATTTGGATATTCTAACTATAGTTCCCATGGGAGTTAGTCAAATGGCTCATTGAATTAGCATTTTTGCAGCCATTGGTATGTATATGAGGCCATTCTGTTGGTGTGGATGAGGCCTTGGGGGCATATTTATACATCAGAGTCAGAGAGTCAGAGAGTCTTTATCGTCATTTGCACCACATGTAGTACATGTGATGAAAACGAGAGTATGTACACAGGATCGTGTATATAAATATATAAATATATATATATATAGTATATATATATATATATATATATATATATATATATATATATATATATATATATATATATATATATATATATATATATATATACATACATGCACCCACATATATACAGTATATATATATATATATATATATATATATATATATATATATATATATATATATATATATATATATATAGTATATATATATATATATAGTATATGTATATATATGTATATATATATATATTATATAAATATATATATTATGGGCGGCCGTGGTGTGGTGGTAATGGCAGTCATCCCCCGATCGGAAGGCTGGAGGTTCGAATCCCGGTTACTCACACCATGTGTCGTTGTGTCCCTGGGCAAGACACTTAACCCCGAGTTGCTCCCGATAGGACTGGAAGGCGCCTTGCATGGCAGTCACCGCTACCGGTGTATGAATGTGTGTATGAATGGGTGGATGGTTGGTATTGTAAAGCGCTTTGGGGTCCCTCACAGGGGGCTGGAAAGCGCTATATAAATAAGCTCCATTTACCATATATATGTATATATATATATATATATATATATAGTCAGAGTCAGAGTCAGAGAGTCTTTATTGTCATTTGCACCGCATGTGGTACATGTGATGAAAACGAGATTATGTACACGAGGTCCCAGTTACATCCAACAACAAATGAAAGAGAAAAACAGTAATAACATCGAGAACTAACTAAGAAAAACATCAACTAGTAATACACTAAGCCTAATATAGTGGGAATAAACAGCAGCACGAACATGAGTTTGTATGAGCAGATGGTCACAGATGAACACAGATGAACACAGCAACAAGAAAACAGATCAGCATCAGCATGATGTGATATTTTGCAGTGTTTATTTTAATTTTATTTTTATTTATTCATGAGTCTAACAGCCTCAGGGTAGAAGCTGTTCCTCAGTCTAGTGGTTCTACACTTGATGCTCCTCAACCTCCGTCCTGAGGGGAGTGGGGCAAAGAGTGAGTGTGCTGGATGAGTGAGGTCTTTCATGATGCAGGTGGCTCTTTTCCTGCATCTGGAGGTGTAAATGTCTGTGATGGTGGGGAGACTGACTCCAACAGACTTCTGTGCAGCCTTCACCACTCTCTGCAGAGCTTTTATATATATATATATATATATATATTATATATATATATATATATATATATATATATATATATATATATATATATATATATACAGGTAGTCCCCGACTTACGAGCGAGTTCCGTTCCTCCGAGGCGCTCGTAACGCGAAAATTCGTAACTTGGAACGGCCGCCACGTGTCTCGTAAGTCCGGAATTTCGCTCGTAAGTTGGAACGGTTTTGCTAGCGCGACTACAAACACTCGTTTTTCTTCGAAAAACTGCTTATGAGTGCATAAAAATGATCGGAAACGTGTGTCCACATGTTTAGCTAACGAACTGTGGTGAAAAAACACAGAAAAACTCAGTATTTTTTGCGTTTTTTCCAAAAATTTGCCAGCTCGTAAGTCCGGATCCTTGTAAGTAGGAGGCAATAGGGCAGCACGGTGGCACAACTGGTAGAGCTGCTGCCTTTCAGCGAGAAGGTTGCCGGTTCAAATCCCGGTCCGGGGCCTTTCTGGGTGGAGTTTGCATGTTCTCCCCGTG
>JBBPBX010079071.1:0-16476 GCA_038048925.1 Garcialebias charrua
TACAGTGTACATGCACAATTCTTAAAGAGAGGGAGAAAAATAACAACTACTGTACCATATTTTTCATCCTGTAAGTCGCAGTTTTTTGCATAATTTAAATGCCTTGCAACTTATAGGCCGAAGTGACATATTTATAGATTTTTTCCCCATATTTATAAACCACTTTTTGACTGAAATATGGCCGTTTCCATTCATTCTGACTGAAAAAAAAAAAAAACTGCAGTTCCTGAAGGCCTGAAGGTAACAGTATGGCATGCTGTTGGCTGTTGTATCATGTAATAGGAAAACGTGCCTATAATGACAAATTTAAAAAAGTTCAAGACAAAAACAACTGGACTTTATTATACTATTTATTATACTATTATACTATACTTCATTGTTTTTTTTTCTTGCACTTTTTAGAATTCACCATGTCCTGATGACTGAGAATCTTCACTACCTATTAATGACCCAATCGGCCTGCCATACACTCCCCACCTCTGCACTGCTTGCAGCCAGCTGCACCACGGCGGCGAAATGCAGCTAATTTTACCATTAAAGTGCATTTATTAAGAAAATGATTCATTCATTCATTTAACCATTAGGTGCATTTATTAAGAAAACGTTAGACTGAGACACACCTTTACTATAATTTCGAGCTAACAAACAATTGTTTAGGTACATTTCTTGTTAAATGTTGGAGGATAAAGCCACACTCCTCTTTCCTGTTTCTTTTTACAGACATAAGCCTCGCCTTTACTTGTCTCAAATCATCTAGCTCCAAGCCACAGCAGGTTTTGTTAATTCAAGTGAACAAAGCTTACATAATATGCAAAACAGAACCGATTACCTTCAATGTCCAGTCGTGAGTCCGACAGATGAACAGAGCAAAGTTGCAGCAGTGCAGCCTGCTATATTTGAATGAAGCGTGGCAAAGCAAGAGTGGCGTTGATTGGTTTGGACCTGATCACGTGCTACTTCCCAAGTTAAGCAAGAGGGGCTTTGATTGGTCAGGATTTGCTCTCCAAATGGAGCCCAGAGGGACTTGAAGTCCCTCTGGGGGAGGGACTTCACTTTACAGGAGCTTGGGTTTGGCTTCACTGAGTGAAGCTCCTGCTGTTGTTATGGTGATTACCCCACCCCCCAAAGAATGTCAACATTCAAGAAAGCCCATCACCCATCAGCAGCATTTAGCATTACCTGTCCTGGCTGCATACAGTATAACAAACGTCAGAGAGTCAGAGTCAGAATCTTTATTGTCATTCACACCACATAGTACATGTTATGAAACGAGATTATAAACACTGCGTCCCAGTTACATCCAACAACAAAATGTGAGAGAAAAACAGTAATAACATCTAAGAAGGTTTTTGCCATGATTTCAGAATCTGTTGGAATCATGGCAAAAACCAATGCAGATTTGTTCCTGTCTTTGATTTTATACGTCTACCTTATGTTTTGCTCGTTTTTTGATACTTTGTTTAAAAAAAAATAATAATAAAAAAGTATTTCTTTCTTTCTTTTGTTTTTTTCTCTTTTTTGTTTTCTATTGTTTATTGTTTGTTTATTGTTTAAGGAAATTCTACCATTGCTGTTCATCGTTCTTTAGTTTTAGCAGGTCGCTTTCGTAAATGAGCCCATGAGGTTCAATAAGATTTACCTGACTAAATAAAGGTTGAATGAAAAAAAAGATGTGGGCAGATATAATACGATTTCATCTTCTTTCTGCTCCCTTCATTTTATCCTACTTGTATTCTTGTATCTGATGAAACTGTCTTGTATTGTTCTTTTAAAATGAATGAATAAACATCAAATCAAATCAAATCAAAGATGTGAACTAAGAAAAACACCAACTAAAAATACACTAAGCACTAATATCATAGAATAACATTATGGGGCGGCCGTGGCACAGTGGTAATGGCAGTCGACCCCCGATCGGAAGGTTGGAGGTTCAAATCCCGCATCCGCCCACCATGTGTCGTTGTGTCCCTGGGCAAGACACTTAACCCCGAGTTGTCCCCGGTAGGTCTGGATGGCGCCTTGCAAGGCAGGCTACCACTACCGGTGTATGAATGTGTGAATGAATGGGTGGATGGCTGGTATTGTAAAGCGCTTTGGGGCTCCTCACAGGGGGCTGGAAAGCGCTATATAAATAAGCTCCATTTACCATTTACCATTTTACCATTATACTCCAACCAGTAGCACGAACATGAGTTTGCATGAGCAGATGAACACAGCAACACAAAACAGATCAGCAAAATGAACAGATCAGCAGCAACATGAAACAGATCAGTAACATGAACAGATCAGCAGCAACATGAAACAGATCAGTAGCAATATGAAACAGATCAGTAGCAACACAAAACAGATCAGTAACATGAACAGATCAGCAGCAACATGAAACAGATCAGTAGGAACATGAAAAGATCAGCAGCAACATGAAACAGATCAGCAGCAACATGAACAGATCAGCAGCAACATGAAACAGATCAGCAGCAATATGATGTGATTTTTCACAGTGACCATTCTATCCATCCATGGTTAGATATTCATGAGTCTAACAGCCTCAGGGTAGAAGCTGTTCCTCAGTCTAGTGGTTCTACACTTAATGCTCCTCAACCTCCTTCCTGAGGGGAGTGGGACAAAAAGTGTGTGTGCTGGGTGAGTGGGGTCCTTCATGATGCAGGTGGCTCTCTTCCTGCATCTGAAGGTGTAGATGTCTGTGATAAATCAAAAAGGCGTTCAATTCAAGATCAACTGGACTTTATTTGTAACAGAAAACGTTTCGACTTCTGTCCAGAAGTCTTTTTCAATTGAAAAAGACTTCTGGACAGAAGTCGAAACGTTTTCTGTTACAAATAAAGTCCAGTTGATCTTGAATTGAACGCCTTTTTGATTTATCATGTCCTGGATGACTGAGAATCTTCACCAGCATATGTCTGTGATAGTGGGGAGACTGACTCAAACATCTTCTGTGCAGCCTTCACCACTCTCTGCAGAGCTTCTGCAGCTGTGCAGCCTATGCCACACGTTGATGCTGGAGCACAGGATGCTCTCCACTGCACACCTGTAGAAGGAGGTGAGGACTGAGCTTCTCAGTCCAGCTTGTCTCAGCCGCCTGAGGAAGTAGTCTCTGATTACATGTACCTTTCTTAATCAGGCTGGTGGTGTTGTTGCTCCAGCTGAGGTTGTCATTCATGTGTACACCCAAGTACTGGTAGCTGGAGACCACTTCCACCGCAGATCCTCTTATGTTCAGTGGGGTGTGGGTGCGTTTTTTCCTTCTGAAGTCCACAATCATCTCCTTTGTCTTCTTCACATTAGCCGTGTTTCCATCCATTTTCATTTCGATTTTTGAGCTAATTTTTGAAATCTCGCAAATATGTAAATACAAATTAATGCGAAGCAGAAGCGTTTCCATCTGCTGGCTTGAAGCGCATCTACCAAGCCACGCACAGCGTCATTACGTCAGACGTCAGCGTCATTACGTCAGACGTCAGCACTGCGCATGTCTACAGTAAACAGGAAGTAGCGGTTGAAAACAGAACCCGGCCACACTTCTCGTCAAAATGGAGAGAATATTTCAGGTACGTGTTGCTATCGGGCAAGTTGTATTTATTCTGTCATGCCAACTAGTTTTAGCGATGTTACATGTTGTCCGGAGCGGAACAGCTGAACGTCACGTGACGTGAATGTTCGCTTCGGCAGCACGAGTCGGCAAATGTGTTTCCATCTGTCGTTTTGCGCATCTGCTCGGTTTCGAAGATCCCAAAAACCACCTCAAGCGAGTGTATCTACTTTTTGGTGAATTTCAGGAAGTAACCTCGCATTTTGCCGTTTCCATTAAGCTTTTCTGCTGCAATACTTCAAAATGCGCACCTAGAAACCTTGATGGAAACACGGCTATTGATGTGAAGTAAGGCTAGGCCATATCATATCGTTCTCCATAATACTGGTAAAATAAGCTTGCCCGGGCAAGAAAAATGATATCATGATATGCTAATTTCATGACGTAATACATCAGGGTGCCCCGCCCCCTTAACAACTGAGCGCGCCGAACCGAACTACGCACCTCCCCTCCACCTGTCTGTACTGGTGTAACAGTAATTAGTTGCGCACAATACCAGCTACCTAAAATGCTAAAAACAAACAACGCGCATCTCAGCTTCTCTCCATCCAGCTCTAAACTGCAGGTACAGACAGCTCAACTGTCTCTTGAGTTTCACAGTCGGTCCACGGACTAATGCCACGTCCTGACCAAACAGCTTTTCAACGGCAAAAAGGCTCGTCACGCACGCAAGTGGACGCACTGGACCCAGTGGTGTCCTGACCAGAACGAGAAGCTGCGGCGGTGTGGCGGCGGGGGGTGTGGGAGGAGCTTACCGGTACACCGAGTTCCTCACTGCACTCCGCCAGGCGAGGAGCTTTTTATTTCTGTCTCTGTAGAGAGCAGACTTGACTGGTCGTGAGGGACTTGTCGCGAACACACAGCTACAATGAGTTTCTCTTCCATAGTACATGACTCCGCGGGTTTTTTCTGTGTCCCACAAACAATACGTCACATAGTTGCGCAATACCCGCCCCCTCGTTTCCGCATCACATAGGGACTCTCCCCCTCTCTCCTCCCCCCGACTCTCCCTGATCAACCAATCAGGGAGAGTTGAACGGCTTTTGAACGTTTGAACGTTTGAACGGTGAAAACTTCAGCAATGATCAACGCGTGCTTGGAGGCTGAAGCGGGTTCACGTGCACGGAAAACGCTTTCCAGCACGCTCAACACGCACGTGACATGATGCCCGACGCCAAGACGCGGCTGGAGACGTATCCCCCATTGACTTTGCATGTAAACTGGACGCTCCTGCAGTTGAAAACGCGTTTGGTCAGGACGTGGCATAAGAAGCAGGTGATCAGAGAGAGTTCAGTCAGATAAATGAATCGGAATGAAACATTCCTGCAGGAACAGATGAAGCTGAAACACCAACAAGCTTCATGGTCAGCTGGACGCCTTGTTACAAGTTCTGGAAGTTCTAGCTCATTTAAAGGCAACATATATTTTGTTGTAGGTTTCATTAATGCTCAACAGATCTTAAGCTTCATTTTATTTAGTTGTTTTGGGAAACTACACCTGCACTTTATTTTTTCTGGTGGATTTTGTTGATCTTTATTTTGTGCAGACTTTTTCAATCTAAATAACAGAAGGATCATTAAAAAAATATATATACAGTACTTGGAGACTGAATAGTTTACTAAATAAATTAATTTCAATAAAATTACCCGTTGTTTTTAAAAAAAAATATATAATACTGCAATGCAACATGTTAAGTTAATTTTGTCAAATAAATAACTGATTTCTTTCTTTTTTTATTTGGGTTATATCACGAAATTTATCTTTATCGTCAGGATGCTCTGAAATATTACGATATAATATTCGAGCCATATCGCCGACCGCTAATGTGAAGGTTATTCTCCTTGCACCAGCTCTCCAGGTGATCCACCTCCTGCTTGTAGCTGGACTCATCATAGTTTGTGATGTATCCCACCACAGCTGTGGATCATGATTTTGAAGGCAGATGTGAAGTCCGAAAGAACATACGGGCGTATGAGTCCTTCTGTTCCAGGTGGATGAGAGCAGTGTGGACCACAGAGGAGATGACATCCTCTGTTGATTGGTTCTCACAGTATGCATACTGGTGAGGGTCCTCGTTGATGTTGATGGTTGTTTTAATGTGGGTCATGACCAGTTTTTCGAAGCATTTAGCTACTAACGGGTGAGGGCCACTGGCCAATAGTCATTCAGAGCAGTCACTGTAAAGCTTTTTTGGACTGGGATGATGGTGGTGTGGTCTTCAGGCAGACGGAATCTGTCTACAGGGCAAGTGAGGTGTTAAAGATATTGACCAGCACCTCGCAGAGCTGATCGGAACTTTCAACACTTTCCCAACACTTTTTTTTGGATTATGGTATTTTGACAAATTGGGGTTAGGATTTCCAACTAAACGCAGTGATAGGACCACCAAACTCACAGATCCTGTTCTCCACGACAATCCTGACCGCAATCTGTGAGATTCATGTCTGTCTGTCTGTGTCGTGAACTTTCAACACTTTCCCAACACTTTTTTTTTGGATTATGGTATTTTGACAAATTGGGGTTAGGATTTCCAACTAAACGCAGTGATAGGACCACCAAACTCACAGATCCTGTTCTCCACGACAATCCTGACCGTAATCTGTGAGATTTGTGTCTGTCTGTCTGTGTCGTGAACTTTCAACACCTTCCCAACACTTTTTTTTGGATTATGGTATTTTGACAAATTGGGGTTAGGATTTCCAACTAAACGCAGTTATAGGACCACCAAACTCACATATCCTGTTCTCCACGAGAATCTTGACCGCAATCTGTGAGATTAGTGTCTGTCCTACGTTTAACCTATGAATTATGGGTATTTGTATTTTGACAAATTGGGGTTAGGATTTCCAACTAAACGCAGTGATAGGACCACCAAACTCACAGATCTTGTTCTCCATAACCCCCTGAACGTATTTTGTGAGATTTGTGTCTGTCCTACGTTTTCCCTATGAATTATGGGTATTTATGTATGGATATCATGAAAATATCCAATAGGATCTATCACAGATGTGTATCCGGAAAATATCCAATACTAGGATTTATTATGTATGGGTATCCAGAAAATATCCAATACTAGGATCTATCACAGATGTGTATCCGGAAGATATCTAATACTATGATTTATTATGTATGGGTATCATGAAAATATCCAAATGGATTTATCACAGATGTGTATCTGGAAAATATCCAAGCTGGAAATTGTCTAATGCAATGTTGCCAAAAAATACCACGGGCATTGCTGCTGTTTCTCACAGTTCCTTTGAAAAACCTGCTCTGTCAAGGATTTAACAAAAACACATTTAATGCTGGTTTAGGTTTTATCATTAAATATATTTCTAAAGCACAAATGACAGTATGGAGAAGTCTAGAAACAAATTTAGTTATGCTTTTGAATTGATTAATTGTTCGTGTGTAATATTTAATGTGTGACAAGAAAATGGGAGCACAAGCCAGTGTATCTCTTGTGCCGGTCCCAAGCCCGGGTAAATGGTGAGGGTTGTGTCAGGAATGGCATCCGATGTAAAACAATTGCCAAAACTATAATGCGAGTTCATCAAAGTGAAACCATACCGGATCGGTCGAGGCCCGGGTTAACAACGTCCGCCACCGGTGCTGTTGACAAACAGGGTGCCGGCGGAAATTGTACTACTGTTAGTCGAAGACCCCGAGGAGGGAAACGTGTCAGGAGACGGAGGGAGAGGAGGAAAGTGAAGAATGTAGGACTGAGGGTTGCAACTCTAAATGTGGGGACAATGACAGGCAAAGGTAGAGAGCTGGCTGACATGATGCAGAGAAGAAAGGTAGATGTTTTATGTGTCCAAGAGACCCAAGTGGAAGGGCAGCAAGGCTCGCAGTATTGGAGCAGGGTTCAAACTGTTTTACCATGGTGTGGATAGAAAGAGAAATGGAGTAGGGGTGGTCCTAGCCTGGTTAAAACCAGACCCTGTCCTTCACTTCGCTTCAGACAAGGGTCTGGACTTTCTCCATTGAAAATTCATTCAACCTTTATTTAGTCAGGTAAATCTTTTGAACCTCATGGGCTCATTTACGAAAGCGACCTGCTAAAACTAAAGAACAATGAACAGCAATGGTAGAATTTCCTTAAACAATAAACAAACAAACAATAAACAATAGAAAACATAAGGTATATGTATAAAATCAAAGACAGGAACAAATCTGCATTGGTTTTTGCCAGGATTCCAACAGATTCTGAAAACCATTTAGAGAAGTCAAGGTCGAGAGCTTCAGATCTTTTTGTAAGATATTCCATGAAGCAGGAGCGGAGTAGGAGAAGGCCCTTTTTCCAAGTTCAGTCCTCACTGACGGAACACTGCAGGTAATCATGTCCTGAGAGCGCACGCTGTAGCTGCACTCACGCAAAGACATGTAGGAGGAGATGTATGAGGGCAGCAGACCAAGAAGTGATTTGAAGATGAAAATGTACCAGTGGAAGAGTCTGCGTGAGGTTCTCCCCAGCTCCCCGGGCGCTGACCACGGCTGCTCACTGCACCACCTGGTGGTGGTTGGGTTAAATGCAGAGACCAATTTCGTCTGTCAAGTATGGGAAACATACACAGATGACAAAAATGTGATATTTATTTATTATTATTAATGATGATGTCCAGTTAACCAGTGAATACAGGGTGCAGTGGTGGGTACGATAATCACAACCAGTTATGAATCTTAGTGCACCATGATAGACAACATCCAACATCCGCAGGGTGCTTGTAGGAGCATTCATGTAGAGAATGTCACCGTAATCAATGGAGGGAAGGAAAGTCACAGATACAAGGCGTTTCCTAACATTCAGTGATAGACATGATCTGTTTCTGAAAAAGAAACCCAGTTTAACTTTCAGTTTCTTTACTAGGTTTTCCACGTGGAGTTTAAAAGAGAGATGTGAATCGATCAGGATACCCAGATATTTATAGGAATCAACAAACTCAATAGGTACACCCAGGGGCGCCTTATGGGAGGTAAAAGTTGGTACGATTCCAGGGGCCCTTGACAAACAGGGGCCCTAAATTGGCCTTTTTTTATTTTTATTTTTTTCATGGTGTGGTGGGCCCCTGATAATAATACATTAATGGTAGTAGCTTTGTTTTTACTTGTTTTAACAGTAAAACTTAAATATTATCTCTCCCAGACCAAAAAGCAAACATCGTGATATTTTACAAACACCCCTCTGTATCTGCATGAAATGGTATGTTCCTAGCTGCTTTGGGCTCTGAGCTCACTTGACGCTGCTGTGTGGTGTCTGCAGTCAGAGGATGACAGACAAGTTGCCCAGAAAAATCGTAAAATCAGGCTGTCAAAATAGGAAAGAGAAATAAGAAAAGGAAGACAGACAAAGGAAAGGGTCTCGATTTGTAACAGTTTTTCCCCAAGAGAGGTGGGTAGTGATGTGCGTGATTATCAACCTGTTCACTAGCTTCGCCTCATTTTTTTTTTTTTGCTCCCTCCCTCTCTTCTCTGTCTGTTGTCTGGTCTGAGCTCGCAACCCAAGTTATGAACCACACGTCACCATCCAACCACAGACAGGTCTTTTTCATTAAAATTACTGAACCAAGAGGCGGAAGTGACAAAATCTTAGATTTATTAACTCAACAAAAGATAATAAGATACACATGTTTTTATTTTGTAGACCAGATTAGAATATTTAGTTAAGCATCCAAATATGCTTACTGTCATTGTGTTTTAGGTAATGTCATTATGCAGTATTCCAGGTAGAAAAACAAGAAAAGTTTAACTTTTATTATTATTATTATAGGCAATATTTCTTAATTACATTAAGATGTATTATTTGTGGGGTTTGATTCTATTTGTAGATATTCAAATTAATTTACTAGATAGTCCCGTCTTCTTTACAGACATTTTGTTGTATTGCTTAGTAGAATTTGAATATCTACAAATAATACCAAAACCAACAAGTAATATAATTTAGAAATGTTGCCTAAAATGCACATTGACAATAAGCATACAGTATTTGTATGCTTAACTTAATATTCTTGGGCTACAAATGTTTAAGTTATATATTATATTTTGTTGATTTAATATATCTAAGATTTTGTCACTTCCACCTCTTGGTTCAGTACTTTGATTTTGCAAGACATGCTTTGATTGAATGAAAACAACCTGGCTGTGATTGGCTGTTGATGTGCTTCATTTACATATAACTTGGGTTGAACATGCAGAGACAGAGCCACGAGCAAGCAGAGGGAGATAGCAAGCGTGTGTGTGATTTGAATGCACATGCTTCAAATTATTGTTCATTTATATTGATATCTGCTGTTAAATCAGTGTTACTCAAGCTGGTGGCACAAATGTAACGACATATTTCACCAGCATTTAATCAATGAAAGAAAATGTTTACCAAGATATTCATATACATATAACTTATCCCTGTACTATTCACCACACTTAACAACAGATGAGTCAGAATCGGCAGCAGCCCCAACTCCCAATAGCAGTGGAACTCCTCCCTGTCCCTGTGAAAAAGGTGAGCAACACTGTTCATTGACATGTAAGGTAACTGCAGAGCATACATGGCAACCCCTTGGGACATTTACCTGTATAGTGACTGTCAAAAATCCGTAATTGTAATTTTCACCAACAACTCTGTATTGGGGGTGGGGGGCTGTCTGCGGTGGAGATACAGCACAAACCAGGCAGAAAGGAGGTCGGGGAGATAACTTATTTCTAACGGCAGAACGATTTGTAGAACGATTGGAGCACTATCATCACAAAATATGCACATATCACAGTTACTTCATTAGACAATAATATTAACAATGACATATAAAGACAGACTGGGTGTAGAGTTGAAGAATGTGTTCATTTAACTTTATTGGGTTGTTTTACATTTGAAACAGAGTTTTTTTTAAAGAAAATTTTTAAAACTGAAAAAAATCCATGAGGTTGCTTTCTACACCTGTATACAGGTAGTCCCCGACTTACGAGCGCTCTGACCTACGAGGTTCCGGACTTACGAGCTGGCAAATTTTTGGAAAAAACGCAAAAAATACCGAGTTTTTCTGTGTTTTTTCACCACAGTTCGTTAGCTAAACATGTGGACACACGTTTCCGATCATTTTTATGCACTCGTAAGCAGTTTTTCGATGAAAAACGAGTGTTTGTAGTCGCGCTAGCAAAACCGTTCCAACTTACGAGCGAAATTCCGGACTTACGAGACACGTGGCGGCCGTTCCGAATTACGAGATTTCCATGTTACGAGCAACTCGTTGTAACGGAACTCGCTCGTAAGTCGGGGACTACCTGTACCTGCAAAATTAGGGAAAATCCATTTAAATTATGGACAATTTGACATGTATGGCAGAGTCTCTGGGGATTTTCCTCTCTCTCTTGCGCTTTCTACCATTACACAACAAAACTGAAATACTTATTGCAGGGGGGCCCAATTGGATTTTTTTTTTCATGGGGCCCAATATTCCTGGCGGCCCCCCTGGGTACACCATTTGAAGATAAAATCAGGTCAAATCAATTCTTGCTGGAGGCGTGGGCTCTGCTGATGGCTGCTCCCCCGTGGTCTTCTGAACTTGACATCAGCTCCACCTCCTGCTGAATTTTCTCTCGCTCCGTTGTATATTCTGTGTTTATATGATAATAAAACGTCCTAATAAAATAAAATAAAACCATGGATCGCTGGTCCAACACACCAGAAGACCAGGAAATCTGATGGGACTCGGGCAGCAAATTAAAACCTGACTTTAATTCTCTCGTGACAACCTGTCATTTCCTTGTTCATACACTCAGCGGAGGGTGAGGAAGAGAAGGAGGAGGGAGGAGGGAGCAATTACTTGACTTTTGGGAAAAAAAACAAAAGAAAACTCCAGATAAGGGATTAAGAAGGGGAAATTAATAAATTTGTGTCACATATCAAACAGTCCTGCATCGCTTTGCATCGCTTTGAATGAGAACATGCGGCTGCGCGCTGGGACAGGTGGGGGCATTTCCTTATCAGCGGAGGGAGAGAAGGAGGAGGAGGAGGGAGCGAACACTTGACTTTTGGCCAAAAAAACAAAAGAAAACTCCAGATAAGGGATTAAGAAGGGGAGATTAATACATTTGTGTCATTTATACAACAGTCCTGCATCGCTTTGAATGAGAACATGCGAATGCTCGCTGGCTGCGCTGGGACAGGTGGGGGCGTGGGTTAGGGGCCAAAAACTCCGCCCCTTCTCTGATTGGTCCGGTCAAAAAAAATCTACAAGAGAAATCCTGGTCTATGAGAGAAGTCCCAGACTGTGCAGTGAAGGGAAATGAGAATTGAGCAGAGCTGTGCAGGAAGGCGAGGGCCAGGCTAGGGTGGTCCTGAAGGAGGAGTTGGCAAAGAATGTAGTAGAGGTGAAGAAAGTGTCAGATAGGGTGATGTGTCTGAAGGTAGAAGTAGAAAGTCTGATGCTAAACATAGTCAGTGGTTATGCTCCACAGGTTGGATGTGATGCGGAGGAGAAAGATAAATTTTGGAAAGATTTGGATGAAGTGATAGAGAGTATTCCTAGGGAGGAAAGAGTGGTGATTGGAGCAGACCTGAATGGACATTTAGGTGAAGGAAACAGAGGGATGAGGAAGTGATGGGTAGGTTTGGTATCAAGGAAAGAAACCAGGAAGGACAGATAGTAGTGGATTTTGCCAAGAGAATGGAAATGGCTATAGTCAATACCTATTTCCAAAAGAGGGAGGAACATAGAGTGACCTATAAGTTCATAATATAGTTCTGTGCAAGCGCAGCTCTCTGGAGTGCAGGCTCCAGCAGCTGCAGCAGGGCGGAGCGAAAAAAGACAGAGGGCTGCGCAACGGTTTTCTGTGTTTATATGTTCATGAAAAGTTTTAAAAAATAAATAAAAACAGGGAGCGCTTCTCCTTCAGCCCACACAGCAGACCTGCACACCAGGAAATATGCTGGTGCAGCCTCGTTGGACATGACTTTAGTTCGCTCGTGACAAGTTCATTCATTCCTCCTCCTCCTCGGAGGAAGTGAATGGTGACAGCTTCAAGTGATCACTTGACTTTTGGCAAAAAAAACCAAAAGAAAATGCCAGATCAGCGATGAAGAAGAGGAATTTAATAAATTTGTGTATCAAAACAGTTCGGTGCGAGGCAGTTTGTCAACGCGTGCGCGTAGGCGTAGTAAAATTTGAGCTTGGCGCGTTCACGCCCGTGATCAAAAGCTTGTTCCGCGGCGCTCCCACGACGCTCCCTGGACGTGCCGCGGCGCTTGGAATAACGCAAAGCTATACTGGGGCCTTAATTCACAGACAAGACACCTCTGCTTCCCGTCTGGGAATCAACCCCAAAACTGAGTTGTAAAGGGCGAGGCATAGATCTGCGCTGGAGCGAGCGCTGCGCCACGCCCTGCCAGCGCCGTGTAAGCGCTGTTGCACAAGCCTTTGAACGCTCGCGCGAACGCGCCAAGCTCAAATTTTACGACCGCTCGCGCGCGCATTGTCTCATATTAAACTGCCCTGGTGGTGGACTGTTTTGTATGTTACACAAATGTATTAAATATCCCTTCTTCATCGCTGAACTTGGGTTTTCTTTTGTTTTTTTGCCAAAAGTCAAGTGATCGCTTGAAGCGGTCACCATTCGCTTCCTCCTCAGATGAGGAGGAATGAATGAACTTGTCACGAGCGAACTAAAGTCATGTCCAACGTGGATGCGCAGGTTCTAAACATTTCCTGGTGTGCTTGTCTGCTGTGTGGGCTGAAGGACCAGCGCTCCCTGTTTTAATTTTAAATTTTAGGACTTTTTTTATTAACATATAAACACAGAACAAAGCTGCGCAGCCCTCTGCCTTTCCCAACCTGTCAATCAAATCAGTAGGCTGTCAGCAAATGACCAATCAGCGACCTCAATTTGTCCCGTAGGTAAACGCTCCGCCCTGCTTCTGCTCAAATGACATCAAGTATTTGGAGCGAAAATGTTGGAGCCACACGCTGCTTCACGCTGAGCTCTGCTGTGAACCCCCCACGCGCAGCGCGGCGCTCGGTCCAGCGTGAATTGAAAAAGTCGAAACGTCTTTTGCAACAAATAAAGTCGAGTTGATCTTGTATTGAACGCCTTTTTGATTTTATCATGTCCTGGACGACTGAGAATCTTCACCAGCATACCTTTGATGTTGTCATCATTCTTTGTTTGTAACCAGGTCTCTCTTGTAAATGAGTCCTCAAGGCTCAATGGGATTAACCTGCCTAAATAAAGGTTAAATGAATGAAATAGTAATTCAATTTGAACAAGATCCAAAACAATGGATTCTGTGAGGAAACAAGTTCTGTTTAACTACTATTTTATGGTGAGCTTTTTCATGGAGCTTCATGACGACCAGTGGATATACCTTTTTTTTTCTTTGTGTATGTGTGAGTTAAATAAATTCTTAACATCCACTCCAAATCAACATTTTGATTAACAGAAATAATTTCAAACCTGCAAATAGATAACTTTTAGTGACCCCTGGTGGTTTCATGATGCAATAAAATATAATCTCAAAATACAAGGATTTCTTACAATGGAAAAAACTGTTGAATGGTAGAGTTTAAAGCTAATTAAAGAGAGATAAAATCAATTTTAATTTTAATTGGTGGTCAATGGAATAGTTTTGGCCATGAGGGATACCACAGGGAGTATTTGATACTAAGGTCAGTTTTGTTGCTAATCTTTGACATCTTTGACACATCCCCTATCTGTGTAATATACATTTGATAGAAAAAGAAAATCCTTTAGGATTTGTGTAAAGATAACATTTTACACACACATGCACACGCACACACACACACACACACACACACACACACACACACACACACACACACACACACAATAAGCAAGTGTAGTCTGTTCATCGTTCTTTAGTTTTAGCAGTTCGCTTTCGTAAATGAGCCCATGAGGCTCAATAAGATTTACCTGACTAAATAAAGGTTGAATGAAAATTAATGAAAAGTTAAATATACATATCCAGACAATATCCAATACTAGGATTTATTATGTATGGGTATCCAGAAGATATCCAATGCTAGGCTTTATTATGTATGAGTATCCAGAAAATATCCAATATGAGGATCTGTCAGATATGTATCTGGAAAATATCCAATACTAGGATTTATTATGTATGGGTATCCAAAAAATATCTAATACTATGATCTATCACAGATGTGTATCCGGAAAATATCCAATACTAGGATTTACTACGTATGGATATCCGGAAAATATCCAATATGTGGATCTGTCTGATGTGTATCCGGAAAATATCTAATACCAGGATCTGTCACAGATAAATATCCGGCAAATATCCAATGCTAGTATTTATTATGTATGGGTATCCGGAAAATATCCAATATGAGGATCTGTCAGATGTGTATCTGGAAAATATCCAAAACTAGGATTTATTAAGTATGGGTATCCGGAAAATATCCAACACTAGGATCTGTCACAGATGTATATCCGTCAAATATCCAATGCTAGGATTTATTATGTATGGGTATCCGGAAAATATCCAATATGAGGATCTGTCAGATGTGTATCCGGAAAATATCCAATACTAGGATTTATTAAGTATGGGTATCCGGAAAATATCCAATACTAGGATCTATCACAGATGTGTATCCGGTAAATATCCAATGCTAGGATTTATTATGTATGGTTATCCGGAAAATATCCAAAATGTGGATCTGTCAGATGTGTATGCGGAAAATATCTAATACTAGGATTTATTATCTATGAGTATCCAGAAAATATCCAATAGTTAGATCTGTCACAGATGTGTATCCGGCAAATATCCAATGCTAGGATTTATTGTGTATGGGTATCCGGAAAATATCCAATATGAGGATCTGTCAGATGGGTATCTGGAAAATATCCAATACTAGGATTTATTAAGTATGGGTATCTAGAAAATATCCAATAGTAGGATCTATCACAGATGTGTATCTAAAGAGTATCCAATATTAGGATCTGTCACAGATTTGTATCCGGAAATATCCAATGCTAGGATTTATTATGTATGGGTATCCAGAAAATATCCAATACTAGGATCTATCACAGATATGTATCTGGAAAATATGCAGTAGTAGGATCTTTCTCATATGAGTATCCAGAAAATATCCGATACTAGGATCTCTCAAGTATGGGTATGCATAAAATATTCTATACTAGGATCTATCGCAGATGTGTATCCCGAAAATATCCTATACTAGGATTTATCATGTATGAGGATCCAGAAAAATATCCAGTGCTAGGATCTATCACAGATGGGTATGCGTGGGATATCCTGTACTAAGATCTGTTACAGATGAGATCTCCCCGTATACCACCGGAAACATATTGGATATGTGGCAGATACGGACAATTTCATAATGTTGTATCTCCCCGGATATTAGATCTTTTTGTCCAGTGACCCGGCATTACAGATCCTGACTGACAGTCCCATGAAGGCCAACCAACTGAACAATGTGGTGGTCAACAAGCTACTAAAGAATGTGGTGGTCATAGATGTAGCAATCCCAATGACTGTTACATCAGCAAGAATGAGCATGAGACTGTGAAGAAAAATCAAGGTCTGAAGATGGAAATAAAGAAATTGTAGAGTCAAGGACTCAGTGGTGCCAGTGGACATTGTAATACTCAATGGTGTGACACTTAAACTGAAAGAGTGGCTCCAACAGATCCCAGAAACAATCTCAAAGATTTCTGTCCAGATAAGCACAGTCCTAGAGAGAGTAACAATACTGCATAGAACCCTCAAGCTCATAAGCTTCTGGTAGAGAACCCAAACTTGGATAGAAGTGAAACCGCTCGAGTGTAAACACAAGACAAGCTGGGACATTTTATTAGAGATGCACAATATTGGAGTGTTG